>MSJI02000913.1:0-21684 GCA_001931905.2 Cladosporium sp. IMV 00045 | reverse complement strand
AAAAAAAAAAAAAAAAAAAAAAAAGAACGCAGCTCTCAGACCATGCATCTCAGAACATCCTTAGATATCAATGCCCTTCTCCGTCTTAGCCTTAGCGAATTGCGCCACCATCCCCAGAACGCCTTCTTTGCCGACCATTCCGCCTGCCACGCTCCCTTCCGCATCGGTATCGCTCTCCAGCCCCGCTCCGCTTCGGTCGCGGCCAACTGCACGGTCGTACTCGTCCAAGTCACTATCTTGGGCCATCAGACGACTCTCAGAAGGACCCAGCGAGGGCTGCTGGTGTCGCGAACCATCACTCTCCGTGTGGCGAATAGAAGTTTGGCGGCGGTCGCGAGCAAGTTGCTGGGGCGTGTAGCGATGCGAAGCTCCCATATTAGGCTGTTTCGGAGTATGTGGTGCGCCATGCTTGGGCAAGTGGCGGGATGACTCGCCCTCTTCGAAGACGGTGGGTGGCGACAATGGTGGCCACTCAGGGGGACGCTGATAGCCGTGGAGCGGTCTTCGGCCGCCTTGTCGCTTGTTATATGCGCTGTAGTACTGGGCGAAATTGTGGACGGAAGCTGCTAGTTTATCATCTCTCAAGCCGAAGTAGTCGTCTCGCAAGCCGTCCGGTTCTTGTAGTGCGGTGGTCGGGTTTTCAATGACGTTCTGGTGCTTCTTGAAATTGAAAACGGCGAAGTTGCATTGGTGGCCCACGCCTTCAACGGCGATGGTAGTCTCGCGGAAGAAATCGATGATGCGCTCACAACGGCTGTTGGAGTTGCGGTACAAGATGATAGGCGAAAGAACAAGACTCAAGACCTCTTCGAGGAAAATGAGGATCTTGTTTTGGTAAAGGACCGAAAACTCGGCGCGCACTTCGTTGCTGTGCAGGCGATCTTTCCAGTGGACAGGCATGTAGTGAATGTACAAGAGAACTTCTTTCAGGTGCAGCACAGGATCATGGCTTTCGGTATCGTCAGGGAGAACACCGTGGGCAACGCTGAAGATGCCAACCATGACAGACAGCCAGAAAACTGTTGTGCGGCCTTCAGAGATCTCGAAACCGAGGAACAGCTCCGAGTCGAAAAGGGTGGCCAATGCTAGTACGCCAGCGAAAGCGCCGCTCACGAACGCCACGAATCGACAAACTTGATCTGTTTTGTCCTTGGGGAACTGTTTCAGGTACTCGATCGCGAACGGATAGGATTGACGGATGCGGCGCTGGAAGAGATGATCGAGCTCGTTGAATTCGCGGATCTTCCATTCTGCGAAGGGCGTGAATGCGCGCAGGCTCGCGCGAGCTGGGTTGCGAGTAAATTCGGTGTAGTAGCGGAAGAAATAGAAGATGGAGAAGCGGATAATGTTGAAAGGTGCAAACAGTATGCTGATCAAAGCAGCAAAGCGGAGACGACGGCGCAAGCCTTCAACCAAGGCTCTGCGGTTCTTTACGTCCAAAGCAAACGTCCGGGGCACGCCTTGTTCACTGAATATGTAGTTAGTCAGAGAGAAGTCGATACACCATTCCAAGCTCTTCGAGTAGAAGACGCGGCTACCCATGAACGGAACGGGAAGAGTGAAGTCGAAGATGTCTTTGTTGAACATTGCGACGTAATAGTTTTCCTGGCGCATGATCCGATTCGCAACCGTCTCTGCATTGAGGCGTTGTTGAGGCTGGTTGTAGTCGAGATATCGCTTCGCTCTTGGCCCATTCACAGCTGTGGCTACGTTTGCACCCTGGACCTTGATCAATCCATCGACGACACGCAGCCATGAGACCGTCTGCATGTCGTCTTCGTTGATCTCGAGAACGTGAGTGAAGAAATCGCGCATGCGACGAAGGCGACTGATTTCCCGTACATTGCGGACGAACATCATTCCCCAGTAGACGACGAATAGGAAGATTGCCGCTTTCTTCATCCACGACGACTGGTCTATGCATTTCGGGATAAGCACTTCTGGTAGCTTCTTGCTGGTCGGTATCTTTGAATAGTTGACGCAAGTCGTCAGGAACATCGCAAAACAGAATGCGAATAGTTCGGTGGCTTGAGTGAGGAACTTGTTGAGGATGATGGAATTAATGCCATGTCCAGTGAAGTACTGATACACCTCTCTCAGGAACGCATCCAAGCTGCGAGCGTTGGTGAAAGTCCACATAGCGTTCGCTTGCGGATCGGAGCGCGGGATTGGTGCCGCTGTTGATTCTAGGTTGCGGCCTTGAGGAAATACATTGGACTCGTGTAACTTTTGCTGTTGTTGCGCCTGTCTCCATTGCTGTTCTGTTCTCGCCCGTCCAGAATCGTGAGCTTTGCCCGCTGGTGACTGTTTTGGTATAGGCTTTCCCTTCCGTTCCATCAACAAAGACTCAGGTACATCTCCTTCCTCTTCGTCCCTCCTCTTTTGTTGTCCATCTAGCCAGCCTGGTTGGCTCTGTGCGATCGACATGGTACTGGGTGCTAGAGGTCGCGACTCTGGGCTCCGGGCAACATCGCGGAATGGGGCAGTGTCGGCTTCGAATAGCATCGCCTCTGGATCGTCATCTCCTGGGTCAAATCGCCGTCCATAAGGTGCTGCTCTCGGCGACTCGTAGTCCATATCGTCGATGAGTTGACCGCCTTCATAGACCGAGTCTCCTTCTGCGACGGGCAGCAGCCTGGAGACGATACGTGAGGCCATCATCTTGGCGGTCCTTTATTAGGCTGCAATCTTGGTGTCACTTGATGGTTGGTCCACAGGCAGAAACGAGTTAGTTGAAAGGAACACAGCGAAGGCGCAGTCAAGACCTAGCCTCATCGCAGGTTTGCTTCATTTGCAGGTTGAGTCATCGAAATGAAGTCGAGCTCATGAGATCTGTAGGATCTGTATGTTCTATAGGAAAATGTTGAGAGACGCTTGCTGTCCAGAGCGTATCAGAGAGCACGGAGGTCGCGTGGTGTGTTGACGCAGCGACTGGAGGAGCGAGAGCAGCGTCCATCATGTGAATGGGAGATGACGGCAAGCGTGGTCTTTGAGAGCCTGAGGCAGGAACGCTAATCTGGATTTGGAAGGAAGATTTGGCTGAGGCATCAGACACACCTTCGCGCCTTCAATTGTTGTTTACAACCTTCTTCTGCAGCTACCGACTTTTCTGATTTTACAATCATTCACTGCACCTCCGAGACGACATCAAATCTTAAACTCATCAAAGGTTGGTAAAAATTTTTCTTCTTTGAACATGGACAGGGAATTGGAAGGGCGTGGAGGGTACGGGCGTGGAGCCGCCAGAGAGAGGCAATACAATTTGCCAGCAGACACTCACGGTCGACAGGAGCCA
Source organism: Cladosporium sp. IMV 00045 (assembly GCA_001931905.2). NCBI lineage: Eukaryota > Fungi > Ascomycota > Dothideomycetes > Cladosporiales > Cladosporiaceae > Cladosporium > Cladosporium sp. IMV 00045. The sequence goes on along the minus strand of MSJI02000913.1, from coordinate 18,389 downwards.
CCGACCAACAACAACTTTCTCCCCGCCACCTCCGCAGCTACCAGCGGCACTGGTGCATTCACGCCCGCTGCGCCGAGGGAGAGCGACCGCCCACAGGACGCCCACCAGCAGGTAAAGTTTATTCACTTCGCGCGGACACCCCACATCACTTTTCTTCAATTTGAAGAAACATTCAAAGCTAATAACTCACAATCCAGCTTTGGACGCTGCAAGACGTCTTTGGATTCCAGATTCACTGTATTGAGAGGCTCCTGGCATATTTCGTGTGGGACGAGGCACGACAGACGCACGTTGACTACACAGCAGACCGTTTCCGCCATCTAACGGCGCTGACCGACTACTTCATTTACGACCTCGGACTACAGATTTGGGTCATTCCCAGAGACTTGAACATGCCATACCCTCAAAACATGAACGACCCGTACCGCTACGCCGCTGGCTACCCAAACCCGTACGCCCAGCAGGCACAGCAGGCATACGACCAGATCCCACCGACAATCCGCAACCCCTTCCCCGCCCCGCCACCTGCTCACAACCCCTACGGCGCGCAAAACGCCAACTACGACCCCGAGGAAGAAGCACAGATGGCCCAGTGGCAATCGCAGTATGCGCCCGTCGACCCTCAAGCAGCCAGAGACGCGCGCGGCAAAGCAGAGAACGCGACCGCACCCCAAATCGGCCCACGTCCCGGTGTCGCAGGACCCGCTGACGGCAAGTCCGAGAACCCCGACAAAAAAGTCACCGTCGTGCGCAAAGGTGGTGGTCAAACCTGGGAAGATCCCACGCTCCTCGAATGGGACCCGACGCAGTTCCGCATCATGGTGGGCAACCTGGCAGGTGAAGTGACCGACGACTCTCTGGCCAAAGCCTTCGCGCCCTACGGTGTGTCGAAAGCGCGCGTGATCCGCGACAAGCGCACCACCAAATCCAAAGGCTTCGGCTTCGTCTCCTTCACAGACGGCGAGCAGGGCTTCAAAGCTGCGCGCGAGATGGTTGGAAAGTACATCGGCAGCCACCCCGTCACGATCCAGCGTTCCAAGACCGACCTCAAGCCCACCGTCCAGAAGGACAAGTACAAGGGCAAGAACGGCAAGTACAATAACAACAACAAGAACCGCGACAACAAGAAGGACAAGAAGCAAGACGATCCTCTGCGCGCCCACACCGGCGCCGTCATCGAGAAGAAGCCCGTCAAGAATCCTGGCGGGTACAAGGTCATTGGCTGAGCGGTGGCAATTGCTTGCAGACTTGTCAAGCGTCACAAAGCTCACGAATCGACTGTACTATACCCCACCACCACTCCCTATTCAGATAAACAGCTTCGACAAGGCTCCCCGACTATTTTGAGAGCATGAAGCGAAATACCAATAAGCACAGAATGATGAGCAAGCTTGCACAGAAGATGCAAAAAGGCATGAAGGCCGAGCCATGAATCATCAGGACTCAAGTGAATGGCTTTCATGGAGGAATTCAAACGGTGAATCAAGGACTGTGCTGAATAGGAATTGAAAGAAATGAAGTACACGAATTTTCCAGCTCGGCCGCCCGAAGGCAGAGCAATGTTCATTGAGAAAACGCAATGCCCCTTTGAGACTTCCTAGAGACTTTCACATCCCCCCTCCTGAGTGTTCGCTCCCACCACCACCGAACGTCGCTGGGAGGAAAAATTAAGAAATTCATTTTTGAGATTCCGCGTTCACCACCGGACATGACCCTCCCAGTGGTTTCGTTCATGATTTCGTTATCGTGCTTGAGGATAGTTGCACCGCAGCGTTGGAGATCGTCGCTTGCAAACATAGCTTTCTCAGTGGTTTCAACCACGGGCTCATTGCCGCGCGGAGGGATGGTTGCATTACAACTTTGGAGTCGTTGCCGTGAGTTCCTTTCTTTCGATTAATAGGGTACTACATGAAAGTCGTCTCGCGACAACCTCGTCAAATCACTGGAAAATGTCACAAGATAAATTCGCTTCCCAAAAATCGATCCACTCTCGTAATAATACAGTCTAGTAAGTATACATATCCACAGCCCTCCTCCCCATCCCCCCTCAAGTAATCAAATACAAACCCGTAATAAAACTCGGCCCAACAAACAAGCCCAACCAAAAAATCACATTCCCAAGCACCGTCCGTCCCTTGAGCAACTTGGTCCTGCTCAAACTGACCAGAGGCATCTGCAGCAACTGCATCGTGAACAGATACCCCCTGACCTTCTTGAACAGAATCGCCATGCACAGCTCGTGCACCAGCGCGCTCAGCAGAAACGTCACAAACGTCGCCGCGTTGCGCGACAGGTGGAACGTGCTGATACTGCTGTGGTACACGTGGCGCAGCAGGAAATTGTGCACCGGCCGGTTCCAGTCGCGCGCGTACTGGTCCCAGCTCACGCTGTTCCACCAGTCGCCGTAGAAGCCTCGATCGGCGAAGCGAGTCAACTCCGCCAGAACGTTCAGGATGCACTCCCAGATGACGTACCAGGTGAGGAGCTGCTCGATGAGGAGCGGGAAGAGCATCTCGCTCACGATGAAGGGGAACTCGCGCCAGCGCTCTTCGAGCGGCAGGGAGGCTTCTTTCATGGCGACGGTGCGCGCGACGGGCGGGTAGATGAAGGCTTGGGATATCACCATCATGACGCAGAGGACGCCGAAGGTCGCGGCGGTTTTTTCCGCCACGTACCACCAGTTCGTGCGCTCTTGGCGCGGGTAGTCGAGTTCGTAGACGAGGGTGGGGAGGCAGATGAATTCGGCGAAGTTGGAGAGGCGCAGGTTGCGCGGGTAGGCGTTTTTGTGGTCGGGGGTAGGCATTTTGCCTTCGAGCTGTTTTTGCAGGTCGGTTAGCTCGGCGTTGATGACGGATTCAAAAGCTTGCAGTTGAGATAGGTCGAAGGGGCGGCCGGATTCGATGGCGGATGCGACGGTGGCTACGTCGGACTGCTCGGTGATGAGGTTCGTGCTGGTGCGGTTCATGGAGGGACGGCGGTCTTTGAGGTTTCCGTTGGGGTGGGTGAGGTTGGGTGTGTCGGAGTCGGCTGCTTGTGCGATGTCGTCTGGCGCTGGGCGGGCGTGTTCGATCTGCTTGAGCTTGCGCTTCAGTACCTCGCATCGCCGGCTGACGCTGGAGAGGTAGCCGTTGTAGAAAGCGTAGCTGTGCTGCTTCATGATGAACACGAGGCAGTGGAGGAAGATGAAGATTGAGTGCGTCCACGGCCATTCGCGGAACCAGGTCCACCAGATGACAATGCCCAGGTAGAAGGATTGCCAGACGTTTTGGATGATCCAGCCCTGTTTTGACCATTTCACGTAGCCCTTCTGTACCAGCTTCTGCAAGAGAAAGGTCACGGTGGTAGCCCCACACATGATGCCGTCTGTGAGGCCCAAGACAAAGAGATCGCGGCTGAACATCAACTTCATGATCTGGTTGTTACCCAAGATGCTGCCGTGATTTCGCCAATTGTGCATGGAGACTTGAATGAACATGATCACCATGGCCAGCCAGAACAATGTGAAGAACCCAAAGAAAGGGCTCTCAGCGGTTGTGGGATTCTGTCGATCGAAGGTGGTGAACTGGCGAGTGAAGACCAAGTCTCGGAAGCGCACTCTTGATTTATCCTTTGCTTCTCGCTTTTCCCTCTCAATGCCTTTTTGCAGGATGTCTCCGATGTCCGGGTCGTCGGCCGTCAAGACATACTGTCCCTTGCGGTCCGTCTTCTTCAACTTGACTTGGATGCTCTTCCTGCGGTGTGGGATGCCATCGCTTCCTGGCTCAGACTGCCTTCCTCCGTCTTCGCCTTTTTGGGCGCCTCCATTTTCAGCATTGGGTCTCAGCGACTCGCTCAGGCTGTTCCTCGCGTTGGCAACCAGAGTATCGGGGTCGAGCTGCAGCTCGTCGTAATCCTCGATTTCGTCGCTTGAGTCTTCATTGGCGAGGGCCGAGTCGGACTTGGAGCGCGAGGCAAAGTCGTGCTTGTCCACGCCATCCTGCGGCTTGGAAGAGTCGTCGTCGTGGTCGGTCTCGGCGGAGGAAGACGCAAGCGGGCGCTGCAGCTCAGCAATGTTGACGCTATTGTTGCGTCCCAGCTTACCAACCAGCTGTGGCGCGTCGAGGGTGTCTTGCTGCTGCAGATGCGGGCGCTTTGCAGATTGCGTGTCCGCCATTTCGGATCTGCTTGGGGAAGTGTTGTGTGGTAGAGAAGTCTGTCCCTCCTGCCGACATGGAGTGATTGATGAAGAGATGAACTTCAATGCATTGGAGAGAGATGAGAATGTGCCAGTTGTTTTGACCTGGCTGTTGCTTACCCTCGCCGCCCAAGACACGCACCGACAACGATTGGGAGACTCGACCGGCCAATTGATGATGACGCAAATTGCACGCTGAGCCACATGCACTCAGCCCTACACAACCCACGCGACGATACTGTAAGTGCAGAGGAATTGATTAAAATGTCGATGATCGCCATCCACACCCTTACATGTACTCGGCACATGCTTGCTATGGTCGCACGGCATGGCCAAGAAACACAACATCAGGCCAGACCTCATAAGCAAGGCTTTCTTCCCCCTCGCCCACGCAATTCACCACGCGGCCTCCCATCCATCAGCACACAGCAGAGAGCAGAGATGTGTTTCAGCCACAGCCATCGACTTCCACCACCAGCGATCTAGTGCTAGTGGCCGAAAGCATGGCGGGGGGAAACCCTGACGTTGGTTGCGAGGCAAGAGAAAAAGACTCGACAAGCTGCGGGGCACAACACTCGTTTGAGAGAAAGTCGCCGCTCGCTGTTTGCCAGTTTACTCTCTCACCTTATACCTCGCCACACACTCAAGACAAGGAGAGCAGGTCTGTCCATTCCCTCTCTCATATCCCTCACAATGTCAATCGAGACCACCGAAAAGCAAGACGTCGCAATCGCCGCCGGCGTCGACGTCGACACCACCACCGATGAGATCCTGCTCGCGGCCACCAACCACGACCTCCAGACTCTCCGCCGCTTGTTGGGCAGCGATGTTGGCGCAGCCAATGTCCAAGACCCAGAGACCGGCTTTGCGCCTCTCCACGCAGCCATTGCCGCCTGCGAGGCCGATGACGAGCAGATGCAAGACGCCGACGGCGAGGCGGGCCTCATGCACGGCACACCTCTGGGCGAGGAGTCCTGCCTCGAAACTGTGAAGCTTCTCTTCGAGAACGGTGCGATTTGGAACGAGCTGGACAACAATGACGAGACTCCCGGCTGCATTGCGAACAGGCTCAAATTGAAGACCGTTTACGAAGCCATCGTCCAAGCCGGCATGAGAGCTGAGCTGCTCTTCAACCGCCTCGACGCATACGCTCCTTTGATGATGGAAGAATCCGACGAGGAAGAGGACGAGGACGAGAAGATCGAGGGCTTCGAGCCCACACCCGCCGGCGCCAGCGAGGTCCCCGTCGCGACCGGTAACGGCGACGTCCACGACCCCGTCGAAGGCTTCGAGCCTACTCCCAACCCCAGCAAGAACGAAGAGGAAGACTCCAGCGTGCCAACTCTCGTCTCAGCAAACGAAAACTCCGAGCCCCAGCTCTCCAACCCCAACGTCAACAGCGAAGACTACCTCGCCTCCAACCTCGAATACTCCGGCGACCGCCTTTTGGACTCCGACAAAAACGCCGTCATGATGGACTGGGAAACCGAGATCATGTACAAGTCAGTCGAGAAGATCGTCGGCGGCCGCACGGGTCTGCGCACCATGAACGTCGGCTTCGGCATGGGCATTGTCGACGGGGCCTTCCTGGCCAAAGACCCCAGCATGCACCACATCATCGAAGCGCACCCTCAAGTGCACCAGCGCATGCGCGAGAACGGCTGGTACGAGAAACCCAACGTGACAGTGCACGAAGGCCGCTGGCAGGACATCCTGCCCAAACTCGTCGAGGAAGGCGTGGTGCTCGACGGCATCTACTTCGACACGTACGCGGAGGACTACAAGGACCTGAAGGAGTTCTTCCAGGACTACGTGATCGCGCTGCTGGACGGCAAGGGCCTGTTCGGCTTCTACAACGGTCTCGGCGCGGATAGGCAAGTCTGCTACGATGTCTACACGCGCATTGTGGAGATTGATCTTTTCGACGCGGGCATGGACACCGATTGGATTGATATTCAGGTGCCGGATCTGGAGAGCAATGATGAGTGGAAGGGCGTAAGGCATAAGTACTGGGACAATGTGAACCCGTACCGTCTGCCGACTTGCAAGTTCTTGGGTTGAAGGACTGGAAGAGAGGCCTGGGAAAAAATGAATACCAAAACTCGAATGAAACTATACCCATTGAATGAATGAAAAATAAGCACAACGTTCATGATCAAATTACCTCAGATTTCATCGTCCCCTACATATATACACCCAACCCAATGTCCAAAATTGACCTAACCACCACCCGCGCCTTTCGCCTTCTTCGGCCTCTCCGGCAACTTCATCCCCTCCCCTTTCATCGCCTTCCCGTCCACCCTCTCCCCCTCCAATAACCCATTCAATTCCACCCTCTCACCCCTCACCACCTCCGCCTCCTCCCTCCCCACAACCGGCAAAAGCCTCCCATCCAACAACCCAACCTGCACAAGCACACTCGCCTGATCCCAATAAACCCTCTCCCTCCAAACCTTCCCGCCCTTGAACCCCACCACCGCCACGACGGGCACGCTCACTTTCTTGCCCGTTGGCTGCACCCCGGGCAAAAGCCAGGCTATGGGCGAAGTGTGTTCGAAGCTCAGGATGAATTCGTCCACCAGTCTGTCGACGCCTATCGTCCGGCTGATGAGCCGCATGCGCGTGCTGGGCGGCGCGCCGGACAGGAAAGACGCGTGGTAGAATTGAGAAAGGGCTTCGGTGCCGACGCCGCCGGTCAGAGTGGGGATGTGCGTTAGCGACGGCTCGTCGGCGACGAAGGTGCGCATTGCGTCCTCCGTCCGCGCGGCTGCGGCGACTTCTCTGCCCGTGCCCCCCGGAGGAGAAGGGGAGAATGCATGCGCGACGTGCTCCTCCCACGCCCTCTCCAGATCCGCCGCGTGGTCGTGGTCGAGTCTGAACGCCCGTCGGAGCAAGCCGAGCGAGCGCGTCCAGGACAGCGAGGCAGCCACTTCGTCGAATTCCTCCAAATCCCGCTCCGCGAACCCGGGCTGTACGGACGAGTAGGTGTAGCTCGGAAACGCGGGCGCGAAGTGCTGGCTGGCCGCGAGGTGGGTGAGGACATGCAAGCTGGGCGGGAATTTCATGAGCGGACTAGAAATGCGTGTTGGGTAGTACGCCACCAGGGCGCAGATGTGCGGTTGCGGCGTGGCGTAGAAGTCTAGACAGGCGGAGGCGGCGGAGCCGAAGGCTAGGATTGCATAGCTCTCGCCGAACTCGAGGTCGTCGGCGATGTGGCGGAGGGGGGTCAGGTCGGGTTTCTCGGGCGGGAGGAGCGGGATGTAGGTTGTTGTGAAGCCTTCGGTTCGCAGGTGGGAGAGGAGGTCTGGGTCGAAGTCCGGGTCGTCGCTGACGATGTGGATGCGTGGTGGCATTCTGGGTGGGGAGGCTTAGTTGGTGGGTTTGGAAGGGTTGTGTGTTGGGGACAATGATATGGGATAAATGGATGGGGAAGATGGAGTATGGCGGATGGCACGGCTCAATGCATGTGGAGTTTTGAATGATGAGATCGGTTTCACGTTGTTTCCTCTTTCTGAAATTCGAGAGAACGAAATATTTGCCAGGGAAATGGATAATCAGAAATGAAATCTACCTGTTAAAAGAGAGAAAACCAGCGCCGGTGTTGGAAGTGCCTGTGGTGGCAGGTTTGTTTTTATTATTCATGGTGGGGTTATAATGGAGGGGCACATGAAATGTATAGGCGAAGTCAGATGTTATCTTATCGGGACTGGGCGAGTTGATCAACTGAACGAGCCTCTTCTTTTATACACATGGATGCATGCATTGTGGCTGAGATGCATTGCGTCAGGCACGGCACGAAGGGTGGGAAGGAGACAGGGAGTTGCATGCCATGTCCTGGTATGTGGCAGTATTCATCAGATATGGTTGGAGGAGGTCAGGGTGCTGAACATTGCGAATATGCTTAACAGTACAGGTAGTGTTCTTAAATGTGACATTTGTGCCGGTCGAGCTAAAAATGAAGTGTGGCGCGGGAACTTTCACGTGCGAAAACTCTCCAGCTGTCTGCGATATGACGACGAATTGGGTCAGGCAGAAAGCTTCAAACCATCAATCAACCTATTCTCACCAGCCACCCCATAGAAACAGGCGCAATTTGCATGCAACTTACTGGAGAGACAATCTGCAACTCTTTGTGATATCACAACAATAACATCTTGATCCACAAAAACCACCAAGACACCGCCGGAAGAGATTTCAATCACCCCAGCCAGCATACCATTCACGCCACCATCAACCTCTTAAGATCTCTATCCGTCGCCATAGGTCGCAAACGCAAACCCCACCGTCAGCCCAAAGGCGGCTTCAACAAATCAAAGCCTTCTCGAACGAGAAACACTTTCACACGTTTCTCCAGGATGGGCCAAGAAGAAAGCAGCCCGATCGACGAGTCCATCCCACCTACGGTCCTTACCAGCAGAAATCTTGATGGCCTCTCCGAATACATTCGCGCCGGCAAAGCGCGATCTATCACTGTCATGGTCGGAGCAGGCATCAGCACCAGCGCTGGAATCCCAGATTTCAGATCACCAGACACAGGCCTGTACGCCAACCTCGCGAGACTAGACCTGCCATATGCCGAGGCCGTGTTCGACATCGACTACTTCCGCGAGCACCCAGAACCATTCTACACCCTCGCCCAAGAACTCTATCCCGGCCGTTATCGGCCAACTATCACCCACTCATTCATCAAACTGCTGCACGACAAAGGCTTGCTGCTAAAGCTCTTCACGCAAAACATCGACTGCCTCGAGCGCGAAGCCGGCGTGCCCGGCGACAAAATCGTCGAAGCGCACGGCTCTTTCGCGAGGCAAAGCTGCATCGAAATCGGCTGCAAAACGCCCTACCCTCAAGAAGAAATCAAAGCGCACATCGAAGCGAAAACCATCCCCAGATGCCACGCATGTAACGGCCTGGTGAAACCGGAAATCGTCTTCTTCGGCGAAGCCCTCCCCTCAGCTTTCTTCGAAAACCGCCATCTTCCTGAAGAAGCAGACCTGTGCATTGTCATGGGCACCAGCTTGACCGTCCAGCCTTTCGCCAGCCTGCCCCAGATGGCGCAGCAGGGCAAACCTCGCGTGCTGATCAATCAGGAAGCTGTTGGCGGGCTGGGATCTCGCCCAGACGACGTTCTTCTTTTGGGCGACTGCGACGCCGGCGTGCGCAAGCTGGCCAAAGCATGCGGCTGGTTGGACGAACTAGAGACTCTCTGGGCTGGAACGGCGCCTGCTCAGCAGCAGGATGAGGATGAGAAGCAAAGCGCGAAGACCAAGGACGAGAAACTCGAGGACGAAATCACAAAACTCACCTCCGAAGTCGACGAGTCCCTCAATTTGGCCAAGTGGCATGAGGAAAAAGTTCGAGGGAGTAGCCAGAGTCTGCCGTCGGTTGATAAGAAGCCAGATGAGAATCCTGAGCACCAGCAAAAGCAGCAGCCCAACAGCTCAGGTTTGCCTTCATTCGAAAACGTCCCGCATCAGGATCCGAATGGGAATTTGAGCCATGTCTTTGTGGGGAAGGCGAGGGAGGATTCGAAGGAGAAAGGAGAGAAGGGGGAGAAAGCTTAGAGGTGAAATTTGTGCGAATCTTGGGCTTGGAAACGAGGAGAGAAAGTGAGCGAGAAGAAACAATATTTGATGATACCCGGGGTGTGTGATTGATCGATGGAAGAACATAGTAATTGAAGAATGCTGGTCGATATGGGATTGGCGCATCGTTTCTTGATTTTCAGTTCACAGCCTGGGAATGTGTTGACAGGCGTGAGGTACAGTAGTATAAGCGAACATATCCACCTGCGTATACACTATGGGATCAATGATACAAAACGATCACTAATTATCCCGGCTACACCACAAGACTGTTACCTAACAATGGAATTCTCTTCGAACAAGGTATGAACATTTTGATTTCATAGCCTATTGCGAAGCTACCCCATTAAGCGATCATTGAGTACGCCTTCCGAATTGGGCGCAGAAGGATTCGTGCTGCCTAAAAGCAATAATCGTGATGGCGGGGTATGTCAACCTCACCATTTCCCAGAGCTTCCCTTTTGCTTCACTTTAAGTACTTTGAGCATCATCAATGTCTCATTGACACTTGAGCATCGTCATGCACAAAGAACTTTATGAAGTGCAAGCAGCCCACGGCCATCGTGTGCCATCAAGGACATCTCGTTGTCGAGAGAGTAGTAGCCACGGCTCTTTTCATCATAGCTGCTCTCTGGTTCATCAACTCTGACGTTCGCTTTGTTCCTCCCTTGGGTTCTCATCGGCCATCCGTGTCACAAGAAGGGTCTGCAGCATTTGACTGGGATGAGCTTGAAAGTAAGACTCACCTAAAATACACGCCATGCTACGGCGACTTCCGATGCGCTCGACTCGAGCTGCCCATGGACTGGTTCAACCAAACCACAAAAGCCACCATCAGTCTAGCCGTGATCCGACTGCCTGCCGTAGTCCCCATCACCCACCCACAATACGGCGGTGCAGTCCTGCTCAATCCCGGCGGCCCAGGCGGCTCTGGCGTTGGATTCGTCCTGCAGCAGGGCAGATACGCGAGGTCCGTGATCGACACCAACTCGACCGAGGGGAAATACTTCGACATCGTGTCGTTCGACCCGAGAGGTGTTGGGCGCTCTACGCCGAGGGTGGACTGTTTTCACAATCCCACTTTGGATGCGGAGTGGCAGATGCGGCTTCAGGAGGAAGGTTGGTTTGAGTCGTCGGATGCGGCGTTGGGTAGGATCTGGTCGATGTCTGATGCGAAGTGGCAGAGCTGCTCGAAGTTTCACGCGGATGATGATTCTGATATTAAGCAGTATGTTTCAACCGCTTCGGTGGCGAGGGATATGCTTGAGATTGTGGAGAGCCATGGGGAGTGGCGTGAGAAGGAGGCTACGTCTTTGTTGCAAAGCACACACTCTTCATGGCTGCGGCCGTTCAGGAGTTGCATCGGCCGCGAGAAAGTACCAATCGCGCTTCAGCACAAGCCTGGCAAAGAGAAGATTCTCTACTATGGGCTGAGCTATGGTTCTTACCTCGGAGGCACATTCGCAGCAATGTTTCCGGATCGAGTGGAACGCCTGGTCGTCGATGGCGTGGTTGAGTACGGAACTTACATGTCTGGCAACTGGTCTTCCAATCTCATGGATACCGAGAAGACGATGGATCTTTTCTACTTTCACTGTGCTCGTGTCGGCTATCCCGACTGCATTCTCGCCAACCAGACCGGCAAGAGCACTCCAGAGAGCATCAGAAACCGGACGGACAGCATCATCGAGAGCCTTTACCACAACCCATTGGCTGTTTATACACCAACCGCAGACGTCCTCAGCTACAGTGAAGTTCGCTCCATCATATTTGGGACGCTGTACTCACCGGTGGCGTCTTTCCCTGGGTTAGCACGTTTTCTCCTCGCCATCGAGCTAAGAAACACCTTACTCCTCGCACCAATACTCCAGCTCCTACATCCATCGACCTGCGCTTCAAACCCTCTCCTGGAAATGGCAACCAGAGACGCGCAAGTGGCAATCGCATGCGGCGACGGCGACGATCAGAGCTACATGGATCGCAGCGCTTTCAAATCCTTCGCAAAAGACCTAGCCGCTCAATCGCCTTCCTCAGGAAGCATCTGGAGCACGATAAGAATGAATTGCATACATTACACCCTCCCCGCCGTGCACCGCTTTACCGGACCATGGAAAGCAAAGACCAGCCACCCGTTGCTGCTCATCGGCAACACAGCCGATCCCGTCACGCCTGGCAGGTATGCGCAAAAAATGGCGAAAGGCTTTGACGGTGCTGTTGCGCTCATGCAGGATTCTGGCGGACACTGCTCCGCGGCTGCGTTCAGTAGATGCACCCTTGGGTACATACGGCAGTATTTCCAGACGGGAGAACTGCCACCTGTCAATACTACGTGTGCTGCTGATGTTCTCCCTTTCGGGCCTACGCCCGATGAGGTGGTCGTCGAAGATACGGAGCTGAAGGTTGCGGTAGAGAGACATCAAGGGCTGGCGGATGCAGTTTTCGGGCATGGGGCGGGTTTCTTTGGACATGGGCGTTGGCAGAACGTCAGGAAGGCTCTGTCAGAGATGGATGGGGTCTGAGTGGCGGATGCCGTGTCAGCTCAAAGATCCAAATGATTGTGCTCGCTGCGTGACGACATTGTACAGTACTCTTCACCACTCTTACTCCGTCTCCATGCGAATCTCAGCTAAACCTCAGTTAAGAAAACATCATAAGACATCCAGTTTCAATTATCGATTGACAAAAGTACTCGTTGAAACCGCACGAGCTCACGTTGCAACATTCAAGCCACATCCCTATTGACAAACCTCCAAAGTCCTATTGTCACCCAAATCCGTCCCTCATCCAACCACCACAACGCCACAAAAGGCCAGCAATGCTCTCTCATTGTACCTGAAATCACATACCAACCACACGCACGTGTCTCTCCCTGCATATCTCACGTTCAACCCCCTGTTTTTCTATTCGCGATGTCACTCTGGGCTCACACGTTCGGTTTCAATTTCGATTTCGGGGCTATTGACAAGTGGGCTATTGAGGATTGGATTCTATTGACGATTTTGGTTATTGAGTGGGGTTATTGAGTTGGTTGTTGGTTAGGTTTGCGAGGGAGGTGAGGGGGTTTTTTTTCCCTTCTGCTGCTGATCTTGTTGCTGTTCCTACTATTACTGTTACGCCTGGTTGATGGTTAATATCGATAGCCACGATTGCGATTACGACTACGAATACTGCACGTTCTATCTTCTTCGACTAAGGATACGTTGGTGATTGCTCTTCCATCGCCTCGACGTGAGTTCATCACGACTGCACCGTTACAACACCACATCCACCATGGACAACCCCCACCTCCACCATCAACCGCCCCCTACCCCTCCGCCATCCTCCTCTCGACCTTCTCCCTCCTCCTCTCCCTCCTCATCCTCCCCCCAATGCTCTGGCACTTTACCAACCGCAACATCGGCGCCACCAGCCTCATCGCATGGCTCCTGCTGCTCAACCTTCAAAGCTTCCTGGACGCCATGCTCTGGTCGCACGACGACATGTCCCGGTGGTACGACGGCCAAGGCCTCTGCGACGTGCAAGTGAAAATCCTCGTCGCCAGCTGGGTCGGCGTGCCCGCTTCCGTGGCGTGCATTCTGCGGGCGTTGGCGCGCGTCATGGATACGGAGAAGGCGACGCTGGGCCTTTCGACGGGGCAGAGGAGGTGGGGGGTTGGGCTTGAGCTGAGCTGGTGTGTGGGCTTGCCGGTCCTGCAGATGCCGCTGCATTATGTCGTGCAGAGCAGGAGGTATTATATCGTGGGGATCGTGGGCTGTCTGCCGGCCGTCAGTAATAGTTGGGTCACGGACGTGTTGCTCATCGCTCCGCCCATAGTGTGGGTGTTGGTTGGTGGGTACTACGCTGGTGGGTTTTTTTCGATTCGTCCTCACGCTCCCTCTCGCTGGCGCGGCTAACATGACATTTCTCACCAGCTCTCGTGCTCATCCGCCTCCATCGCTACCGCCGCAACTTCACCGCCCTGCTCGCCAACAGCAACACGAACCGCTCGCGCTTCGTGCGCCTCTTCGGCATCTGCATCGTCTGGCTCGTCGTCTCCATCCCCTTGCAAGCCTACGTCATCAGCCAGCAAGCCGCCACGGAGCACATTCCCTTCTCCTGGTCGGAGGTCCACGACCCCGTCGCCTGGCAGGAGGTCGTCACGGAGCATTCTGGGGGAAGCATCGCTTACACGCGCTACATCTGGCTGGGCGCGGCGTTCATAGTCTTCATCTTCTTCGGTTTCGGCAGGGATGCCACGAAGATGTACGCCAAGGGCTTGCGCGCCGTTGGGTTGGGGAGGTGTTTGCCTTGTGTGAGGGACCAGCCTGTGGGTAGGAATCCCTCGCATGCTGGTACGGTTAGTTCTGTGGGGAGCAGGGCGAGACTTTTGTTTTGGCGAAGGAGCCATACGCAGTCGCTCAAGTCCTGGGGTACCGAGTCGCGTTCGTCCAAAGGGACTGCGTCGTCGGAGTTCAATGAGCCGTTGTCGCCGAGGACGATGCAGCACTTGGAGACCGTACAGGAGAACCCTGGCATGGCAGACCCGAAAGTTGACGGTATCACTTCTCACCTACCGGTATGGCTTGGAGGACGTCGCAATGTGCCAGCCTCTGATGTGGAGAAGGGTCTCGCCCTACCGCAAAGCGACCAGACATCTCTCCGCACGCAATCTGGCTTCTACCGTTTAATGTCTCCTTTCCGATCCATGGCTGTGGTGCATGGAGCGCAAGAAGAAGTGTCCATGAACAACATCATGAGAAGGCAGGACGTCACCATCCATTCGACGGTCGCTGCTGGTAGGAACGCCCCCTCAGACTCGACCGAGCGTCGCCACGTAACCCCGGATGGAGTGATGGTCAAGAAAGAAGTGCGTCAGGGGAGTGAGGTTGCTGGGACTGGTATGTGAATGTGATGGGAGCCTTGGAAGTGCTAGGAGTGTTGGAAGTGTAGTCCGGGAATGGAGGTGTTTGTCCGACGAATGTGACACTTTCAGTGGGTCACAGGGCTGGGAAGAATTATCTTTTTTGTTTTGAGGTGGTGCAGCATGGAGATGTGATTATTGGCTGCAGGCAGAGTACATCCAAATAATGACTGGAGTAATCTCTTTTCTTCAGGCCTTGTTGGTGGTCATCGGTGGGTCGGATGATCAATCAAGGGTTTGAGTGAGAGGGAGAAAGGTCGGCAAATACAGTATTCCAGATAGCGGTATTGACGAAATGCCCCTCCCAGGCGAAAGACCGAGGGATGACATGTCCATGAGCATCCATCAGCGAGACAGAAACGCATCACGCGGACGGCAAGCTTTATCTTGAACCGTCTACTTGTCCATCAGCAGCGAGCGCGTGGGCGATATCGTTGGATGCAGCAATGTAGCGAGGTGAAGAGGCCGTTTGGACGGGGTGAGGATGGAGATATACCCACGGCCAATCATCTCAGCGCGTGCCCCACGGAATGGCTTTGTGCCTCTCGCATTCCTGCCTCGTGCAAGCAACCCACTCGCCCAACATGGCGAGCATGTGTCGTTGTTGTCGTCGTCGCTCGCTCCCTGATGGAATTAATATCTCGCCTTCAGCCCGCGCACGTCGTCTCCATGAATCCTTGCTGTCGTCGTCGTCGTCCTTGTCAATCTATTGCTTACATTTCGTCTTGGTATCGAGGCTTATCTGTCTGCAGATATACCCTCTCAGCCTTGTCTATCTCGCCACACTGGCCGATCCTGCGATACTTCGATGATATAGACAACCGTCTACCGGAAGAGAATACCAGACATCAACAACACCGCTGAAGTCGCAATAGCCTACGAGGTAGTGAGTGTTCTAGCAAGCGCTCCCTTCGACTCCACTGGTCTTTGCGATCCTGGCGCCAGGCTAGCCGATAACACTAGTCCATATTTGGTCATTAGGCCATTATTACTAGCAATATGATGGAGACTGCGCACGTCGAAGACATAGCTACAGACGACTTGCAATCCTTCCTAGACACATCACCGGAATTTCCACGCGAACTGGTTGGAAAGAAAGTCTTGCTCGCGAGCGAATCTCTCGGTCCCGTCAATGGAGTCAGTCGCACAACACAGAGCTTGATCGACTATCTACGACGAAATGGAGTCAACGTCGCTACATGTGCGCCTAGCTATGCCGGCCAGCCAATCGTTCCAGTCGAGCCAAAACCGGAAAGGACTCCCATAGTCAACAAGGACTGGCTCCGTGCTATCGAGAAGAAATCATCTGCTCTGGGCTCAAGAGCTCTTGGAGGTGCTTGGACTTGGCACCATGAGCGAGATGCCTCCGACAAACTCCCACAACACTTCAACACTCAGGGCAGCAGTACATCAAAAAATCCACGCATGATCAACCGCAGCCGCAGTGAGGATGCGAGGAGGAAACTCGAAGCCAACAAGCTCGTTCGAGTAAATCCCGAATTTCGACTGCAGGGCTTCCCCTTGCCATACAACCCCGACTTGACCGTTGCATATCCCTTTCGGTTGGGTGTTATCTACGATCACACTTTCAAGCCGGACTTGATATATCTCGCATCGCCTGCAAGTGTTGGCTTCCAATTCCTGGTTCAACTGCGCCAACTTGGGTCTCCTATTCCGACCCTTCTTAACTTTCAAACCGACCTTTCCCACTACTCTACCATCCTCTTCCCTCAGCCACTCGATCAGTATGGAGTCTGGCTCCTCCAAGTCGTCCAAGGTTTTCTTTTCCAGGCCTCGGCAGTGAAAACTATCTTCTACCCTTCAGCCTACGTCCGCAAATACATGACCGGCGCCGGCGCTCCCGACAACAAAATGCAACACCTCGGCCGAGGCGTCGACACGCAACAATTCAACCCCAGCCGACGCTCCGATTCCTACCGTCAACAAATCGCCCCGAACGGCGAAATCATCTTCGCCTGTATCTCCCGCCTCGCGCCAGAAAAAGGCTTCGAATTCCTCGCCCAAGCCGCCATCCGTCTCGCCGCCACCGGACTCCCCTTCAAACTCCTCATCGTCGGCGGCAACAAAAACCCCTCCGTCGAAAACGAAGTCCACGCCTACTTCGCCCCGCTCGGCGACCGCGTCGTCTTCACCGGCATGCTGCGCGGCGACGCGCTGGCGCGCGCCTACGCCGCCGCAGACGTCTTCCTGCACTGCTCCATCACGGAGACGTTCGGCCTCGTGGTGCTGGAGAGCATGGCTTCGGGCGTGCCCGTCATCGCGCGCGACGAGGGCGGACCAAGCGAGACCGTCAGGCACAACGACACGGGCTTCCTTGTCCCGCCCCACGATATGGACAAGTTCGTCGCCAGCGCGCACATGCTCGCCTCCAACGCCGTTGTGAGAGAGGAGATGGGCCGCAAAGCGCGCGCGCAGGCCCTCGATACCACGTGGGATAAGATCAACAATCGCGTCGCGGTGCAGCTCGCTGCGGCGCTTGCTGCGGCGCCGATGAAGAGTGAGGAGAGGGTCGCGAGGGAGGGGTATTATGGCGCTTGGGTGGATATGGGCAAGGTTTACCTGGCGGTCGGGGTCGTGTGGGTTTTCTGGTTTATTGCCGTTGTGCCTTTGTTGGCTTGCGGATTTGTGCATGGGATTTTCAAGAAGAGGGGTTGAATTCGAGGGCCAACCCGGTGCGATGAAATACATGGATGGTTTGGGAGATGGGTTGGGTTTCGGACTTGATGCTTCAACGCAGACATGAGATTAACGGATTGCTGTCGACATTGGTCTTTGGGATGCGGGTTGCACGCACATTGGATTTGGGGGGAGTAATGAGATTGATGCATTTTCATTTCTCTTTTGTTTTTTTTCGATTTTGATATGGCGTTTTCTCCTACCCTGGATGGCTCATATACCTCTTTCCTTCTCTATATATACGTATGATGTTAGCCGCGAGACGTCATGGCTGGGTTGAGACGTAGTTCTGCGCAATGACTTGATTTACTACGACGATTTAAATGATATTGAGAATACCGTCAAAGATTGACAACGCTTCTTCTTATGAGCAAAGTCTTTTGTTATGCAAATACCTCACTTCGTGGCATGGATTTCCGTGCGATGTACGTCCGCCTTTGGACCCAATCCAGCGAATCCCATTGACCCAGACTCTTCGTATCTCAACGACAACACGAAGCTTGAAAGCAAAGCTTCTCAATCACAACTATCCCATCGACCCAGAACATTCCCAAACCACAGCCAGCTTCATCACAAATGCTCATCCAAAAACACCTTGATATCGTCCAAAGCCTTCTGCGTCTCCGGCGTCCCGCCAACGGGGAAAAACACAAACCCATGCGCCGCCCCTGCGTTTTCAAACCGTCAGCTCCAAAATCAGCATTCTTCCCCCCTCAGACACCAAACCGCCCACTATTCCATTCGATCAACATACCAGGATAAAGCTTCAAACAAGCCTCCCCACCCCCCATCGTCCACTTGGTCGCCATCAGCACCGAATCGTCCAGTAGGGGGTCCAGCGTCCCGCACGTGAAAAGTGCCGGCGGGCACGCCAGCTTCTTCAGATCGGCGTAGAAGGGCGAGATGTCCGGGTCGCGTCGCTCGGATTCCGTCTTGGAGGGGAGGTAGGCGGCGATGTACCTATCACGACACACTCACGAGTCAGCGAAGCGTTTCGAGGGCTTGGGGAAAAAGCATAGAGAAGGCGGGGGGG
>MSJI02000912.1:123558-157667 GCA_001931905.2 Cladosporium sp. IMV 00045 | reverse complement strand
ATTCTGACCGTGACACAGGTAACGGCATCAATGTTGTCAAGGTCATGCCCGAGTCGGCGGTCAAGTTTGGCTCGTACGAGGTATGCGCACAACCCTCAATACCACAGATGATCCGCTAACTTGCTCCAGGCTTCAAAACGTGCCGTCGCTCGTTTCGAAGGCCATTGTGATACCAAGAGCATCTCTGCGCCCTCACAATTCGTTGCAGGCGGCATGGCCGGCATGATCAGTCAGGCCGTCGTCTACCCTCTGGACACACTCAAGTTTCGCATGCAGTGCGAGACAGTGGTGGGTGGTGAACGCGGCAACAAGCTCATCTGGCACACAGCAAAGAAGATGTGGGCGCACAACGGGTTGGCTTCCTTCTACCGCGGCCTGCCCATGGGCTTGATGGGCATGTTCCCCTACGCCGCGATCGATCTCTTCATGTTCGAATCACTGAAAAAAGCCATGATCAAGCGGAACGCGAAGCTCAAAGGCATCAAGCATGATGAGGATGCGCTCCCTGGCAACTTCACGCTTGCGCTCATGGGTGGGTTCAGTGGTGCCTTCGGCGCTAGCATTGTGTATCCTCTCAACTTGCTCCGAACTAGGCTACAAAGCCAAGGTACGGCAGGCCACCCTAGGACGTACACTGGTATTCTGGACGTCACAAGGCAGACCTTGAAGCATGAGGGAACGCGTGGGTTGTTCAAGGGCCTTACGCCCAATCTGCTCAAGGTCGTGCCGGCGGTGTCGATAGTAAGCTTCACATGACTTGACTGAAGGAGGACCCATACTAACTCATACTCCCAGACCTATGTTGTCTACGAAAATACAAAAAAGGCTATGCATCTGCATTGAGGAAAGTCGTCAGTGGGGTCACTGCCTTTGGCCCGCGTGGAGTTTGGCGTTAGGCTCGCCACAGAGTCCAGAGGGGGTTGGTTTCTTCGTGTCTATCATCACACTCCAAGTCAGGTTCTTTTGGTAGTCTTACAATCTGTTATACAATTTGGGCTTTTTCGCCAATATGCTCTATCACTTGCCGTCTCTGTTCCTGCATATCTATGCCCAGATGCTATTACCCCTTTGCCCTCTCATTGCGATTCTCCGCTCATCGTGTTGCTCGCCCATTGGTAGCTGCCCAAGAAAACCGCACCACCAATGCTAATCCACATGGTCCTCGGGCCCAACCCACTGAAAAACGCCTTCGGGCCCTCCTCCCTCCATATCCTCGCAGTAACACTAACAGCGCTCTCCTTCGTCGTAGCAAGCATCAACCTCGTCTTTAGCACATCCAACGGCGTCGTCAACGCCGCGGCAAACCCACCGCTCAAACTGCCAAAAACCGCACTCTCCACAGCAGTCACATCCTTCGGCCTCCCAACCCCGGTACCGTACCTCGTATCCAACGACCAAGCCTTCATCTTCTCCCACAGCGGAAACTGGATGACGGTGAAAGGCACCTCGCGCATCACCGTCACGCCCCACCCGCGGTACAGCTCCGCCCACATCCTCGCGAAACCGTGCGTCTTCCGCTGCGACAGGATGGACACAAACGCCGCCCGCGACGAAGGGTGCTGCTTCGCCTGCGCCCGCTGCTTGACCACCTCTGTCGGCACGCGCACGGCGCACGCGGCCACTTCGCCCAAAGACGCGGCCAGCATGTGCGCGCTGGCGCTCGAGGATTTGCCGTCGCCCAACTGCTTCTTCACGCTCTCGTAGGTCACGAAGAAGAGCGCCGCGCCCGGCGCGGAGCCTACCACCGCGCTGCCGATTCCATTGTAGATTCCGCGGAAGCCGCCAGAGGCCCAGAAGCCGGAGGAGGATTGGAGGCGGGTTTTGAGCGTGTCGAGCGGGAAGAGCGAGGTGTCGACTGTTGTGCCTGCTAGGGCGCCTGCCTGGGGCTGTTAGAGCTGGGGACCGTGGGGCGTGGGATGTGGTTTTGGATGTGCGGAGCGTACGAGGAGGGAGCGCAGGTAGGGCGACTCGACGAGACTTGAGCGGGGCACTGGGGAGTCCATTGTCGAGGACGGGTTTGTGGTGTGGTGGGTGTGGTGTATGCTACTGGTATTATCAGAGATGGATTGCTGCCATTGGGGTTCCTTGACGCTTGCTTGCGAAGTTGAGCACTTGCCCGTTTCGAAAAGTCCCATCCCCAGCCGACATCGGATTTCGCACAGAGCAACACGCATGACTTCCACATAGGATATAAACAGGACTACATTTGCATAAGCGACATGCTGCTATTGAGCACACCAAATGTCTACGAGAACGCGCGAATGTTGCTTGTTGGCTTATTTAGCAGCTCATTTCTCGAATGGAGATGCCACAGAAGGACCTGAAGTACTTGTACCATCATCAAGCACCACGGTAGGCAATATCAGTTGGCTGAAAGATGCATTAAGAATTGCTTTGAACCGAAGGGAACTGTTCAAATTGAGAGAGAGATATCAGGCTCTCTTCGAATCTCCCACCAACTCCACCCTCACTCCCATGGAAGGCTGCGTTGGCGCTTCAACCGGAACCGCTTCCACCGGCAACTCCACCACCTCTGTACTTTGGATCTCAACCTTGCTCTGATTAGGATCCGCTTCAAGTGCCTCTCTTCGCTGCTCTGATGGGATCGATCCATCACACGGCAAGACTGTCGGATGAACGCCCTTCCAATCCACCAGAGGCTCACCCAACTGGCTCCCAATGTTCTGCATACTATTTCTCCTTCGCACCCACAGCCAAGTCGCAAATGCAGTGAGCGCTACCAAAATTGGTATACCAAGCCCAAGACCCAGACCTACGCCGAGCTTGAGACTGCGCCCTGCAGCGGCCGAGGAATCGATGATGAACAAATCGCTGCTGTTCGAATGGCAGTGCCGACAGTTCGGATCGTTGGCGTTGAACAGGCGCAGGTGGAAAGCATCTTCGCGACTCATACCGAAAAGCTCGCGTGCAGTCCACACATAGAAGTTTGTGGAGTTCGAGGTGTTGGCTTTAGGAGTCGTGGTCAGCGCTGCTCTGCGTCGTGTGCAGATTCTCTCTGTCTTCGAGGGATATTGAACTAACTCAAAAGTGGTATCAATGCCCACTCCCCAGGATTGCTGCGCACTTGGTAGAGCTCAAGTGAGATCCATTCAATGGTGGATGTCCACCTGAACTTGACGTCTTCGCCAGGCTCGAAGCGAGTCTTCGCATTCTGCAAAAGCGGCGGAGGGAAGTCCATGACGACCAGTGGGTTGGTTGCTGATGCGAGCGCAGATAGGCCCAGCAAAATTACCCACGCGATTGCGTTGTTGAGGGGCATCGTGACCGCGAAAGCTGACAAAATTCTCTCGCGGCATCAAAGCTGTGTCGAAGGGATGGCTAGTGAAAGGCATCTCGACGATACCGTATGGTTTTCAACGGTGGCCCTCATGCTGTACAAACTCCGCATGTGTATCACCAACACCGAGGCCTCGGTATCATGGGCTTCACCAAGCCTGACCAACGTTTCCAGCCGCAACGTGGCTGATATACTGTATACATATACATGCAATAGCATGCACGTTGGAATCGAGAGCCGGCGGCCTATAGAAAAGTCGACTCTGCATGTGCAGTCGTTCGGCAAGGGATGATGATCGACGGAACAAGTTGTTGCATTTGGCGAAAGGCCTCGGCTCTGTGAGACCTACATTGAGCGACAAGTTGTGGACAGGCCGTCATTGGGTGTTTCAATTTGTCTTGCCACAGCCGCATCGCCACAAAATGTTGTGGGATCACAACGCGCAGATAACCACGACTCCAGCCTCACATCAAGTATCAGGTGACAGATTCGACGGCGACAGCGAGAGACGCTTCAGACTGCAGGTTCTCTCATCTACGACACTCCGAGCTGTTCAGAATTTCTTGCCTCCAAGATGTACTGACAATCTTGAAACAGTGATTTGGCGAGAGTTGCCATCAATTGGGCTAGAAAACGGATGCTTTCGCAGCAGAGCTTATTGGCGCTTAGCTGAAGCTTATGTACCTTACCAATGGCTGACTACAACACAGCACCTCCTCATCAATGAGCTTTGCTATCTGTAGCTCAGACTTCGGTGGCGCCACAGCTCCGATGTCGACACCGAGATATTGTAGGTGTGTGCATTTGGCGCCAGGTCTTGTGTCGTACAGTTTTATCTTGTCACCCTCTCATTTCCCGACATCTCCTCTGCTGTCTCTACACAATTGTCAGGTACCTTGTTGAGCATGACGAACACACCCGACCGCGATCTTGAGAAGACCGGCGGCTTGTCCGTCTCAGAGCCGCCGGTGGACTCGCATCAGCATCACCACCACTTGCACGCCCGAGAGCGTCTCCGCCACTTCCTCCATCCCAATGGCACTCGAATCCACATTGCCGACTCCCCAGTCGAAGCAGAACACCTACGCCGCCGACTTCCCAGCACCGCTGCTTCAGAAGAGCCGTTTACTGTCTGTATCTCTGGCTCGCCAGAGCATCTCTCGGCCGTGCAAGAGTCTCAATCTCATCATGAGGCGCGCCGAGCGGAGCTCCAGAATCAACACGGCGAAGTATGGGACCAGTTTGCTAATGTGACCGAAGAACTCGACGCATTAAATCGTGAGCTCGGCCGCGTCACCGAGAAGGGCGTGAGTCTAGAGGGCCATTTTGGGAAGTTCGGGTACTCGGCAAAGATTCAGAGTTATGATGGTGGTGACCATAGTCCAAGCCGGTCTGGAGCAAGCTCGCCGCGAGAAGGTGCCATTGATGAGGCACCGCCGCTGCTCCTGTTCAAAGTGCCCGTGGTTAGGCAGTATTTCCACAAAGGGATTCTATGGCGAGCGAGTTCCAGCGAGGAGGTTCGCAGTTTCGAGCTGTTTGTTGACTTGCTGTATGTTGGTATCATCGCGATCAATGGCGATGCAGCGGCCGAAGAACCTACCGGGTATTCGCTGCTGAAGTTCATCAGTGGGTAGCACTTGTTTACATCGTGCTCGAGGTGTTGTAAGAAACTGACCGAGCGTGTACAGTCACCTTCACTCTCTCATGGAAGATCTGGAACGACATGGCTATAATCATAGCTTGGTTTGAGACAGACGATATCTTTCAACGCATCTCGATTCTGTTCCTCCTGGCCTGCCTCTTCGGTTACACGACCAATATCGTCGAAGCATTCTCGACCACTTACGCCACGCTCATTGGGTTTTACCTCGCTGCTCGTCTCTACATGACAACGTATCTCGCTCTCGTCGCCTGGCTGGTGCCGATGGTTCGCCCAGTCATGATATACCATGTGGCCTTCTCACTTCTTAACGTGGCCCTCTGGATTGGCAGCATCCACGTCTCATACCCAAACCAGTTGGCTTTGATCTTCATCGCCCTGTTTCTTGAGGTTGGCGGTCAAACTTCATACATCGTCCTGCTAAACTTTGCGCATCGATATCTGCCAGCTCTCAGAGCATGGACATCCCGAGCTATGGACTTCCATCCCGCCCTGAACATCGAGCACCGCGTCGAACGCACCAATGCATTCGTATCTCTCGTCTTTGGCTATACCGTAGTAGCTATCCTCTACCAATCTGCCACGGCGGGCATAGACGCGATCTTCGGCAAGGGTATTCTCGGCCTAATACAACCCTTCGCGTACAATTGGCTGTACTTCGAACTAGACGGTGCCTTTCTCAGCTCACACGCAATCCGTCGCGCAAAGTTCTCCGCCATGATCTGGAGCATTGCCCACTTGCCGTTCATCATGTCATTCGTGTTGGGAGGCGGGGCAATGGCGCGATTGGTCCTCACGACAGACACAGACAACACGCACGAAGACATGCTTACGGAAACATACCAGGCGAGATCCGAACATGAGGTCTCACAGGGCATTAGATGGTTCTATTGCGTAGGTTTCGGACTTGCATTGTTGTTCATGTGCATGATCTCCGTCTCTCACACCCACAAAGACCTGAGCGGGAAGCGTCTGAGTAAGCGATGGCGACTCTGTGTCCGAGCAGCAGTGGCTATTGTCATGATTTGCCTACCATTGGCCGGGGACGATCTCAACTCGCTGGACTTGATAGGAATAATGACCGCTTTGATCGTTTTCACAACATCAGTCGAAGCGTGGGGCGTGACTCGGAAAGGGAGCGGATTCATTGTCCGAAGGAATCCTTGCAGCTATGTTGGCAATTGTGGGAAGAAAGATTTACAAGCGGCAATGCAGAAAGGCGGGCAGTTAGATGTAGACACATTGGGCGAAAAGAGCCGGTACAAGCAAAGTGGAATCGCTAACGTGCCGATGTGAGGTTGTTGACTAAGAATGATTTGCTGGCTACACGGCTAAATTTGTATGATTGATTTACTCCCATCTTTCAGGCTCCGGTCTCTCATCGATCTCTTCCTCCTGCAATGCCTCGCTTGCCACAAGATCATCAGACTGTCCATTTCCATCATCTCCGAGGAAGAGCGAAGGTTCCGGCAAGGCATCAACGTTCTCCCCATAAGCTCCCACGACCGGTATCACATTTCCCCGCCAATGCCACAAGAGCTTATACCCTTTCACAAGATCCTCGTACCCAACGCCAAAAGCTTCTACACTCGCAGCGATGTCTTCCGCCAAATTCTGCCTCCGCGTGAGAAGACTGGCAATGAGGAAGCACGCGGCGGGCTGGACCATGCCCGAGAGGCCGGGATGCCAGTTCTCATTTGTCGAAGTGAGATCGATTAGATTGAGAGTTATCGTTTCGGTGTCGGCGTTGGTGTCTAGACTGTACATTTGGACAAACGAGAGGAGAGCAAGGCTTGCGGTATAGAGCGATGAAAGAGGGTCGATGCGAACGACAAGCGACTCTTTCTCCCAGTCCTGTTTGTGTCTTTGAGCTTGTTGTACGCTTTCCAGCTCTCCGCTGCCATGTGCGTTCTTCTTCTTGGCAGACTGTGACCTTGTCTCTCGCCCTGGCTTCGCCGTACTCTTGCCTTGGGCATCGTCATCGAGAGATAGTTCCTGGAACCGTCTTTTCTTGTTCCGCTGTCCAGACTTTGGCGCATTCGATGCAGGTCGGTCAGGCGCTTGAGATAGGGACTCTTCCGTTATATCGCTGAGAGCTCTGGAATGGTCTTGGGACCCTCGAGGACGGCCGCCGCGGCCACGCCTGGCGCCTCTGGTAGGACGTGATGAACCTCGTTTGGGTGGCATCTTGTCAGGCTTTCGAGGATCGTGATCTCTAGTTATATGCAGTGCTAGATAATGGATCGCCCTAGGTCGTGCAGAATCTTGCTGCATGAGATTGGCCTTTGAGTCGAGAACAATCCTTTGTTCTTTGTAGTGATTTTTGCCATTTCCGGCCCGCACACTGGTTTTTGTGCCACATAGATCAGGACCCCTCGACTACAACTTGGGAAATATACGGACGGTCGTCAGAACAATGAGACTTTTGTTGCATCTCTGTGTCTCAGTAAGTCCGAGAATATGAATGTCTGTCATCCCTTGCGTATGCTAGGGCTACTGGAGATTTAGCTCGGCGTGGGCGCTTTGTGCTCTTCTTACACTACTTGGTGGAACCAGACAAGTCATGGAGCTCCGTTGGACACACTGAATGTGCTGCTGAATCAAAAACTGTCTCTACTCAGCCGCGATAGTGCAATATCAAGGTAAATCCTACTCCGTTCATACAGAGAGTGCCGTGAAAAGTTGCTGCAAGTGAAGGCGAGCCCTGGGGCTGGGCTGAGCTGTGGTAGACATTTTGACCTCCAGAATACTGAAATCAATTTTCTTTATCAGTATTTACTTCTCTTGCTACGAGGTACCTTTACCTGCTCAGGGGCCCAAGATATCCATTAATCTCACTCAGCTTTCGCTCAGTCAACACCCCTAGCCTTCATGAAATCGACGAAGTCGAAGAAACTCTTCTTATACCTCCTCTCCTGCGTGGTGCGATTAACAGTCTGAATGCCAAAGTGCTGATCATAGTCACCAAACTCCCAGTTATCCGCGAAAGACCAAGCGTAAGCGCCCACAACCTCGACTCCATCCTCCCAAATGGCCTTGAGAACTTCGGACATGAAGCTGAGATAGTACTGGCTGCGTGGGGAGTCGAAGAGCTGGTCGGAGAGATTCTCCTTATCCGCCTCGCCGAAGACGGGGAAGCCGAATTCGGTTATAGCTACGGGTGTTCGCCAGGTGTTGTGCAGGTAGTTGAGGTACAGGCGAAGGTAGGTTGGGGTTATGTACACGTAACTCTGGGAGCGGTAACCGATGTTCCAGCCAAAGACATTGGTTGTTGTCTGGTTGACGCAGTAGGGTCTGAAAGTCGAGGAAGAGTTGCCGGCGCAGTCCATGATGCTTTCTTGCGATTCTGGCACAGGCGGTGCGATCACGGTTGCTGTGTACGGGTCAATGCCGAGGAAGTCTGCGGTTCCGCCAATGTGGTCAAGGTCCTCTTGCGTGAGTGGTACATAGTCGTCAATAGTCATCTTGTACGATTCGGGGTAATCTTTGCCCAAGAAAATGGGGTTACAGAATGGGCCGAGCTGGAAAGAGTTGAAATGATCCGCCGCGTAAACATCGGCCTCGCTCTCCGGATTACGAGGCACACCGAAGTTGTTGTTGAACTTCAGAGCGATTCTTCCGGTACCTTTCAGCTCCTCTTTGTAGAAGTGGTAGACATCCGCGTGAGATTTGATGACGTTGTACACAGATTTGCCATTCTGAGAGTAGAGCAATGGCTCGTTGAAGGTATACCAGACAGGGACGCGATCCGCGTAATGACTCATGACGATCTTCGCGTAATTTACAAAGGCGTCTGGGAACGACTCGTTCTGATAGCCACCATTGTTGTAACCGATGTCTGGCGGAGTTTGGGCGGACGTGAGGTTGGAGCCAAAGAATTGGACTGGCGTATCAAAATGAAGCAATGTCACTTCAGGAACCATACCCTTCTCGAGAATGTAGTTGATCACATCATTGTAGTGGTCGATGCCTTGTTGGTTGACCGGCGTACCAGGTAAGGCGAATGGAAGGATTCTTGTCCACGCAATGCTGAACGAGAAGTGCTTGACGCCCATGGCAGCGACTCGCTCGATGTCTTGCTTATAATAGTAATAGTGTTCGTTGGTGACATAGTCCTTCGGTCGGTCGTCTTGGACGAGTATATCCATCAAAGAGGGAGACTTGCCCTCTTCTGCGGTTGCTCCCTCGATTTGACTCGCCGAGCTTGCAACACCGAATTCGAACCCCTCTGGGAAGTTGTAGCAATCTTCCGGTCCGAAGTAATCTCTGGGTGGCAAGACCAGCTCAGAGGATGGAATTGGAGTTGGCTCAATCGTGCTGCTGAAGATAGCGCTTGCAGCTTCTTGAGTAAAGTTGGGAGGGTTTGCGAACTCCCAAAGCGCGGTCCAGGCGGCATTGCCGTACGGGTTATCTGAATCGGTAGCCGACGCATTGGCTGTCGGATTCCATTTTCCCCAAGTGGTGTACGATTGAGAGGGGATTAAAGAAGTCAGCTGCTCTGGAGGTGCCGCATAGGTTGCTGTCGTCACGTCTTCGGTTGGCCTCGGCGTCGCATATCGCACCGTCTCAGTCATGCTATAAGCAAAAGGCGTGTATGTATAGTGTGGTTCAGTGCTGCTGCACTCAGAGCATTGTGGCCTGGGTGTGGATCCATTGGCTTCAAGATAAACCTGTTGTGCCAGAACTCTGGATTGCGTCGCAAAGAGTAGGCCAAGCAAACCTGCCTTTGCGGCACTCATGTTGGATTGGATCATTGCGCCCTGGTCGTGGAATGAATACACAAATCAAGATTGAAATGTCAGTACGGCATTCGTTCGACTGCTTTATAAATCGTCCCAAGGTTTCGTCTCAGAGTTACCTTCCCCGCCGCGGTTACAGATGCACCGAGGGTTCATTGCTACCTTACCAGTGGGTCCATGAGTTACGGCAATTGCCTTTCGGTGGTTGGTATTTTCAAGTTATCCCTACTTATACATCCCATTTCGCTTTGCAGTCGTGCCATGTAGTTTGGTGACGTCTGATTGCTACTAACCTCATGGTGGCTCTTTGAACGGTTCAAATGTCGGCAGTACCGGTGTGCCACTGGCAAACAATCACAACCGCGCATCGGTCTGTGCCTCCATAACCCGGCTAAAAGTTGGAGGATGTGGAAACAGAGTTAAAGTTGCGAGATTCCGAGGTTGGATGCCAGTTCCTTAGCGGACACCTTAGGCTGACTCGAGTGAGATGAGGGGGAAAGGCGCGGAGATCATGATCACGTGATCTGTGACGTCGTCGGCGCAGCATCAAAACCAAGATCCGTTCCAAGGCAACTACAATCCTTCTCTGGCATCAGGTGCCGACACTGCCTCCGCGGTCGCCGCCAGGTTGAGCATGGAGCGTGGCTTATAACCTTAGCCAAGAAGGTAAGACGCGCCTCATGGGACCGCATATGGCAGTCTGGTTTGGCGAAGGATTCCACCATACCTCGGAGGACATCTGCTTCTTCCGAGACGAAGGTGATTCGCACAGTAAGTGGTACATTCAATACGGTAGCCCAGCGATGCCATACAGAAGAGTGCATCATGAGGTCAAGTAGCAGCGCTCGGCTCAGCTCAATCGTATAAGCCATGGCAAGTAATCCTGTACCCATGGTATATGAGTCCGGCGGTTCATGTCTATCTATTTCATGTTGAGCATTGAAATTCTACAGTGGCCTTATCCCCCATCTGAAGCTGATCAACAGCAAGATGTTCACTACACTTGCCTTCCTCGCAATTGGAATCGTTGCAACAGCGAAACCACTACCTCAGCGCATCGATTGGCAACCATGCCCAGAACTCCACAGTCACATCAGCGAATTACTGCGATTGAATGTGACTGCCTTTGACTGCGGCCACATAACAGTACCATTAGATTACACGGACTCCAAAGCATCACCGCTGGAGCTGGACTTATTTAAAGTCAACGCTACCCAAGAACCGGTACTTGGATCGGTATTGATGAATTTCGGAGGTCCTGGTGCCACTGGCGTTGACAATCTGGCAATGCTCGCGCCTGATCTGGCAGCAAACATCGGACCTCAATGGAACCTCGTGTCTTGGGATCCCCGCGGTACTGGAAAGACCATCCCGTTTGACTGTGGAATAGACGACCCTACGCTCACTCCCACGATCACCAATATCAAGCGAGAAACACCACTACTTCCAACTGGCAACTTGACGGAATACTATCTCAACTACGGCTGGGATCTCGCAGGGCAAATCGCAGACACCTGCTACGAAAACATGAACGAAACCGGCCAATACATCGGCACCGCCTTCACGGCCCGCGACATGATGGAAATTGTCGACGCCCTGGGCGAAGACGGCTTTCTACGCTACTACGGCTTGTCCTACGGTACCGTTCTCGGAAGCTACGCAGCAGCAATGTTCCCCGAGAGGATCGAGCGAATGCTGCTCGATTCCACGCCGAACCCACACGACTACCAGGCCGGGCACTGGGGTGACTGGATGCAAGACTCGGATAAAGCCCTCTCCGCCTTCCTCGCCGAATGCCTCGCCAACAGCGCCTCCTGCGCTCTAGCCCAATACACCAACGCAACCACCACCGACCACATGCTCCTCCCGCTCAAAGCGTTCTACGAGCCCCTAGCCGCCAACGCCAGCACCGACCCTACCTCCTGGTCACAGTACCGGACCATGAAAGTCCTCCCCCTCACTTACCTGTACGACCCGCGTACCTGGCCGTACCTAGCAATTTACCTCACCGACCTCCTCAACGGCACTCTGCCCGAACCCTCCCCACCCCCAACCGCGCCCTACAACGAAGGCGCAGTCTGGGCCGGCATCGGCATCCGCGCCAGCGACAGCCTCCAGTGCCCCGCGGACAAACTCTCCTACCTTCCACAAGTGCTCGAGCAAGAGCAAACGGGCAGTTTCAAGGCCGAATACGTTAGCTTGTGGACGAGCGCGCTCTGGAAGATGGACGCTAAGGAACAGTATAGGGGGGACTTCACCGCGAAGACTCGCAAGCCTATCTTGTACGTGAACGGCGAGTATGATCCCGTCACGCCGCTTGCATCCGCGGTCAATTCGAGTGAGGGGTTTGAGGGCAGTTTCGTCCTGCCGCATGCCGGCTATGGGCATGGGCTCATGAGTGATCCGTCGGAGTGTGTGACGAGGCATGTGAGGGCTTATTTTGAGGATGCGGCGTTGCCGGTGGCTGGGACGAGGTGTAGGGCGGATGGGGGGCCTTGGGCTAATTTCGCTGAGGGTGAGTAGGGTTAGGTCGCGCCTCGGATTGGTAGTCGGTGGCATACGGGAGTTGGGGCCAGACATTTGCGTGCTTGCTTGGGAGTTTCACGAAATTACGACTAATGATATTATGGATCTGCTTATTGTTCCTCCCGAAAAGGTCATTGCCGCCACAGAAATTGCGGTAAGCGTGGAGAATTGCTCAAAGTCCGTCGTCAGGCCCCGTCGTGATAGCGGTGATCACATAAAGCCCTTGAACCCCCTGAAACCGCCTTTGCCCTTTGGTTTGTCCGACGAAGCATCGTCAGGTGCAGACTTGTCCTTCTTACTTTTCAATTTGATATTTTGGGCACCGCCTGTGGAAATCGAACGAGTCAGTAAATTGGAACCTCCAAGAAAACCACCGTTTCAGACGTATGCCGCCTGCGCGCACAACTTACCTCTACCATAGTACCTCACCTCGCTATTCGCCGGGACCATCTTGTTCTTCTTGCCTTGCGAGAGCTCGCTGCTCCCATCGCTGAAACCGCTCTTGGAGCTGCTCTTCACTTCTTCCCCGGTCAAAGGTGAAGTCTGGTTAAAAGTCACGTTCGGAGTTGGCGTGCCGATGTTCATGCTCTCACCTCGGCTCACTGGCGGTTTCCACGAGAGACTAGAGCCGACGTTCATGGTTGGTTCGGTTCGCTGGGGAGAAGGGAGGCTGCCGACGCCTGGACCGCGAGGTGCGTTGAGAGGTGGTTGGAAGCGGCGCCCAGTGGGGTCTGAAGACGGGTGTTGATACTCGCTGTACGTGTCGTACCCGCTGTCGGCGGCTGTCAAGGCGCCGCCGGAGCCTGGGCGGTCTGGGAAGTGGCCTTCGTTGTCGTTGAAGAAGGTTTGCCCACTGCTGTCGTTGCCATGAAGGGCATCAAGTTGTGATTTGACAGATTGGTATTCAAGCTCGAGGTCTGTGTACTTCTCGAGAAGGCGGGAATGAGCCTTCTTTAGCTGGGTGAGCTTCGCCTGGGTGTCTGCTACGGCTCGCTGAATCATCATTTGGGTATCCTGGGCGGGTTGCGTGTTTGACCTGGAGCCTAGGGTCAAGTCGGAGGCGGTGTCGATCTGTGATTCTAGCTCGGCAATACGGCTTGTGTATGCATGCTTCAAGCGCTCCGAGTCTTGTTCTCGTCGAGTCAGTTTCATCTGCAAAGTTTCCTTCTCATTTTGCAAGATCTCAGCTTCTCTCTTAGCGCGCTCGAATTCGAACTCCTGGTACTCGTATTCCCGCATACGCCGGTTCGCGTCACGAAGCTGCTCCTGCACATCTTGCAGCTGACCCATGTCGCGCTGGAGTAGCTCAAGTTCGTGTGACTTGTTGAGCTCCCTGGCTTCACACGCAACAAGTAGCTCTCTGAAT
This sequence comes from Cladosporium sp. IMV 00045, assembly GCA_001931905.2. Classification (NCBI taxonomy): domain Eukaryota; kingdom Fungi; phylum Ascomycota; class Dothideomycetes; order Cladosporiales; family Cladosporiaceae; genus Cladosporium; species Cladosporium sp. IMV 00045. The sequence continues at coordinate 144,078 of MSJI02000912.1, read as the reverse complement.
TGCTTGGTCTCCGTCCGAAGTCGCTTGAGCTCGGCAGATTCTGCCATCCACGTCTCTTGCTCCTTCTTCATACTACGCAAACGGTCCAACATGTGAGACTCCATGTTGTTCGCTTGTTTTCTGGTGAGAGCTGAATCCTTCAAGGTCGCTTCTCTTGCGTTACGAATATGCTCAAGCTGTTTCTTGAGTGCTCGGTTTGCATTAATAAGGTTAAGCGTCTCAGCCTCCGCGGTAGCGTCCTTGACGTTCTTACGCGAGAGCTGGCCAATGTGCTGCGAGTATTGAGCTTTGTGCCATCTTTCAAAGTTGAGGTCATTCTTCAAGAGAGTGATCTCGCGTTGGAGATAAGCAAGGTTGGTCTGCGGTGCTTCGATCTTGTCTTTCGAGGCACGTATAGAACCTCCGTTCCCAGGCTCAGGAAAATCATCGACGTTCAGAGAAGTGCCTTTGCTCAAGACGCTAGACTTGCTAGGAATGCGGAGATGATCAGCTCCACCCTCATCGTCCGACATCTGAGCCCATGCCAACGGGCTCTCTCCTTCAGCGTTCTGTACAGAGTGTGCTAGATTAGCGTCACGCCAGCTGATGCCCGACCGGAGACTAGCCTGACTGGCGACAGGGGAGATTTGGGTGCTGCCAGAGGGTTGCGACGGTGCAGTTTGAGTGCTCAAGGGTGGGAAAGGAGGGAGATCCGGCAGCTTGCCTGTGGGAGGCGGGCCAGGGCTTGCCAGGATGATCTTCTTATTGCTGTACAGCGTATTGCATTCGGCAACGACATCGGCAGGTTCCAGCTTAGCCCACTTGGGATCGGAAAGTTCTTCTTCCGCTGTGATGTTGTAGAAGTTGGAATGCATCAAGTGGACATCACGGTATTGATCGGTTCTGCTGCGAATCACTGCTTGGTCCAAGTCGAAGTCGTCGGCACCCGGGAAATCGAAGCTCTTTAAGTACTTCCGAGGCTTTCGAATGTAGCTCATGAAGTTCAAAGGATAAAGGCCATAGAGGTAGGTGAAATAGCTCAGAAGCTCGGGCACAGTAGTTTCGACGACATCAACATCTGGTCGGAGTACTTCCCAAGTAGGGTCAATGCCAACATTTCCAGGATTGCCCTCATCGTCAGAATCCGGGTCGATGCGGTCATCTGTCACGAGATCACGTTGTGCTTCTGTGCTGAGAGGACTGAACCTTTCCCAGCAAAGCAACCTGCTGTAGACCAGGCATAGTCGTGGTAGATGGATACCGACTGGACCAGGAATGTGAGGTAGAAGCATTACCAGACATGTCAGGGCGACTGATAGAATCGTAGTTGAGGTGTCGTTCATCAAGCATTTCAGAATGCTCTCAACAAGGGAGGTATCCATTGCCGTGTAAGTGTGGGGCGCTTGGCTTCGCAGAAAGTTGCTGAGTAGATTCAGCGCCTGGAGTCGGCAGCTAGCAGTCTTGACAAGGTCGTCAATGTTGATGAAGAAGTCCTTTGTTTTCTTCTTGCCAAAAGCAATAAGGACGCCTTCAATCTGTTGCGCAATTTGCGAATTGTCAGGAGCAACGAGGACATCTTCTTCCGAGAGCTCTCTCGTCCGTGCGATGTAGATGCCGAAAAGCTCGCCACACAGCCTACTGGACAAGGCAGATGCAGTTTCATTGCCTACTTCCTCATCATGGTCGACCATGGACCCAATGAGAAAGTCCTGAGCATCATCCAGAGCCTGTTTACGATAGCCAGTCGCGCTGATGACCGGTCTGATGCATCTTCGCCACCAGTCCCAAAGGTCAGCTTCGGCAGTGATGGCAGGCTTCAATTCTTTGAGCACGCCGGCAAAGGCACCCAACTTTTGCGGGTTGTCGGCGACATGGCGCTCCCAGAAGAGCTTAAGCTCCTGGTTTGCTCGCGATGAGTCGTCGTCGCTCAATTGCTCATCGTGCTGATCGATGAAATGTTGCAGCATTCGCCGCGCCTCTGATGGCAGAGAGGGCACGGGCTTGGCGGCGGAGAAATGGACCTGCAGCGCCTTGGTGGCATCCTTGATAGTTCTGTATTCGGACGTGTTAGCGAGAGTCGATGAAACTTTCCAGTGATTCATGATGGCATTGTCCGCAGGGGAAGTGGTGAAGATTGGCGATGTGGATATGGAGTGAAAGTGGTGGTGGAGAGGCTCTCACCTGACGGCCATGCCTGAAAGGCGGAGCTACCGGGCTCTAGGCTCCTATGTTAGAACCAATTTCGACAAGGTGCAGCGGCTAACAGACGACAGGGCAGGCTTGGATGTAGTCTTGAATGCGAGGCGTGCCGGTTCTAGCGTGTGACGGGCTCCATCGCAATTGGTAGAGATAAGGGAAATTTGCGAGAGCACGAGATGCGCGCAGGGGCAAGGCAGGACAGCACAAAATCGCAACAAGGTGACTTCAAACGTGACTTGTAATAAGAGCCATGCGTATAGGTAGGGACATGAGCGGAAAGGGAAGCACACAGGATGGGCGGGTGTCAGAGAGATATGAAAGGACTGTGATGGGATTCACAAGACGCCAGAATCCCAGAGCGCGGGGAAATGCTCAGTGACAGTCGCAGCTCGTGATGATGTTGTGCGCCTGAATTGCACCAGAACGCAAAAACACGCATTCCGCCTGTAGATGACATTGTCTTCAGGAGTCACCTCTTGCCAATCTCGTATATGGATATGGAGTTCTGGGCGAGCTTGTGTCACTCTGCCTCGTCTCAGACTAACACGCCTCTTCTTATCTCGAGGCGAAGGCGCACCATCTTCTGGAAAAAGAGACTTGACCAGTGTTTGCTAAAATAAACTTTAAAGATCGATCATTCGCATCCAGGATATCAGTTGCCTTCTAGCACAACTCGAGACATCCAACGGCAAACAAACCGGCAGCATGTTTGGCACAAGAACGCCTCTTTTCTGGTGACTGACGTATCAGGCACCATCCCACGCGTTCGACTTTGCGACTCTCATCCCTGCAGCGGCGACACTGGCCCCGAACGCCACCTCACCCTATTCGCTTATTCGTGCTTTTGAGGGCTATCTCCCACGCGAGATTTCCAACGGTCAACAATCTACATGTTCCTTTGAACCCAGCGAACAGCTCAGCCCAGGCCTTGGGTTCATAGGATTGTGATTGTGATGGTTGAGCGTGGACAGTGCGTCGGAAGGCATTCAGGCTCGAGGCAGGCTGATAAAGTGCTTGCAATTGCAATTCGCATGTATCACAGTCGTGAGGCTATACTCGCTGTCAGAAGCTATCAGTTGAGCATCGTCACATCGGTAACTGATAATTGAGAATCCAAAGAAAAAGTCCGTTCTAGAATCCCAAGTTCACTGTGTACTCTCTTGCTGGATATCAAGGGCATGAGATTCCTCCGCCGATCTCCGAAAAGAAGGCCCTAATCTACAGGCCATCAAACTCCCGTCGCATTCCAACATCCATTTCCTTCCGCTCCATGTCGAAACAAATTATTCCAGAGCACTCAGCCAATGCACTGCTGTGTTTTCGCAAAATCGCACACCCAGACCCCTGCGAAGATCTTCCAGCGTGGCTTGCGCCAAATTGTCAAGGCTTCTCTTTCGTTATCTCAAGCACGTGCGGCGACAATGGAATAATTCGTTCTAGTAAAAATTGTACAATGATCTTATCTTTCTTTTTCTCTTTTTCTTTGTCTATTTATCAAGCAAAGCACGTGCGCGAGAATAGGAGAGCGTGGCGTGAGGGCACAGCTGATGTCCTCGGGGTGTGCGCTGGCTTTGGGGCAAGCTCCTATTTTGTACATACGGAAAGGCATGTTGCTGTGTTTGATTTGCAGTTTACATGTATGAAGGTCGTACTTGGTCACTTCACGAGCAGGATCAAAGTTGTTTGATGATGTTCCATACGCGATACTAATCCTAGTGCTAAACAAAGAGACTCCAGTCTCGTGTCACCAAAGTGACGGGTATTCGCGATATGCCGTTCTGTCGGCTTTGGTAATGATGCTTAATAACTATGCCGGTGTGTGATGAAAAACAAAACTCCTTGTGTGTGGCGGTATGTCCTTCGCCAGGGAAAATGGGACTTTGAAATCGTCCTTGAAGAGCGCGTAGCTCCCAGATGTTATCGCCGACCTATTGGCTTGTCCTTCCAGGAATAGTCAGGCCTCTGTTTGCCTCCTCCGCGTCCTCCTCGGTAGAAACGGCAATGGTCTTGAGCTTCTTGGCAAGAGGCGAAGACGGGAGCTCTTCATCATCGTCGGCTTCGGCGGCCTTGCGCTTCAAGGGGGAAGAGGATGCTGCCTGCTCGGAATGCTCATCGTCTGCATCAGCGCTGTTACGCTCCTTGTCGCCTTGCTTGGACTGAGCACCGCCTTCAGCAGACTTCTTCGACTTCGAAGCAGCATCCAACTTCTTCTTCTTTGGGGCAGGCGCCGCCGACTCGATAGAATCGTCGCTCACCTCAGCAGCCTTGCGCTTCTTGCCCTTACCCTTCGCCCCGGCACCGCCCTCCTCCCCGTCAGCCTTCTCCTGCGCAAGCTTCTTATATTTCCTGCTCGAGTTCTGCCACATGTTATCGATTTTCCTAGTGACGAACCCATCCGGACTCGCGAGCAAGCCGTGCAAACGCTCAAGCTTGACCAAGTCCAAGCGGACGATCGGGTACTTCTCCAGCGCGTTGATGGCCTTCTCGATGCGCTCTGAGCATTTGAGCTCGAGGTTCGGACCGCCGTTGGAGATGGTCTTGCAGACGTCTTTGAGTCCCTTGCCCGGACGGTGGGCTTCCAGGACCATGTCGTAAAAGATGTAGGCGCAGGATTGCGCGAGTATGGGAGGGTTAGGGTGGGCGGACAAGACGACCCACGTCTTGTTCTCGTTCTCGGTTTGCCATTGAGTCCACTGAACGAGGTGCGCGGGGGTCTTTCTATCCTCAGCTTTTGGCGGCTCGGCTTCGAAAGACTCGTCGAGAGCAGCGGCGATGAGCGGGATCCAGTGCTCCCGGTGAGCGGCCACGTCGTCTCTGTCGTCGTGTTCGACCTTGAGAGGGATGAGCTTGATGGCATTATCACGGGCAGTCTCCATGTCGGTGATGAGGAGTTCCTTGACATTGATTTGAGATCTAGGAGAGACGATCTTCACCTTGTTGGTGGTGGAAGAGCGCTTCTTCTTCGCCTGGGTCGGTTGATCATTCGCGGTCACTTGTGTCCCTGCATTCTCCGGCTTCTCGCTGCTGTCGACCTTCGGGATGTTTGGGCTTTCGTCGGTAGCAGTTGCGGGAGTGACCTGGTCCGATCGAGGAGTGATCCTCTCGTTCGAGTTACCAGAGGCCATGGTACTGTTGCGAGTAGGGGCGGTGATTGATGTGTTCTCCGAGACGGCTTCTTGAACGGGCGACGACTGGCTTGCGAGGTTACCAGCGACGCTGTGGTTATCACCGCGGAGACGAGGGTCGAGTACCAACGGATTCTCGGTGGGCAAGCTCACAGAACTCCTGATCGTTCTTGGAAGTTGTGTAGCTTCGTGACTCTGGAGTAATGCTTGTGAGTGGGATTGTAAGGGTGTGACTTGGGGAATTCCAGGCTCTGTAGTGGCGGTTATGTTCCTCTGGAAGTCGGAAGGGTGTTGGGGGTAGCTTTGGTTGGGTACGTGCCACACTCCTCCCCGGGGTAGAAGTTGGGGGTTTGCGTGGATAAGGTAGGGCGAAGAAGCGGAAGTCTGCAAGTTATAAAGCTGAGTTCCAGTCGCAGACATCTGCTGTGGCAAGGTAGAGCCATGGGTAGAGAAATGTGACGACGCCGGATCAATGAAAGCCCTTGCGGTTGCAAGCTGGTCATTGAAAGCTGGCTGCTGAGGCTGGAAAGGAGTGCACGTAGAAGAGCCCTCAGCATTGGAATCAGCAGTAACTTCTGCAACGCCATTTCCGACGTTGTGAGACGACGCAGCTTCAGCATCTGGCATTTCGAATGGCTCTGCAGTTCCAGAGTTATCCTCATCCGTGGGGTTCCCAGATACCTCCAGCTCTTTCTCGCCGACGTTAGTGCTGTCTTCCTTCTCCCACTCCTTCTTCTCGAAGAATTCGGTAGCGTTGAACGACGGGTCGTGGAAGCGGGCATCGTTGCTCAGCTTGTCAAAGGCCTGAGAAGAGTTCGCTGGCTGTTTGTTTGAACTACCATCCAGTCCGTCGATCTTTGCATCGAGGCCGGTCGAGAGGTCATCTCCGAAGTATGCGTCATCGAAGTACGATGAGACAGGATCTTCTTTCGTGTCTGCTGGAACAACAGGAGGACTCGGGCTTTCTGTAGGGCGACGACTGTCTTCGTCGTCGTCCAGGAAGCCCGACATCCTGGCTGTGTGCGTATGCGTATTGAAGTTGACTATGCAGGGTGATTCGATGAGGAAATCGAAAACGGTAATGCGGTGATGGCGCAAAGATGAACCGCAGCGGTGAGTGCGCGGTTTTGGATGGGACGAGGGTTGGTGGTGGTTGTGTTGATGGAAGTCAGACGCCAGGAGCAGGCACTTACGTTGGAGCTTCTGGATTTGAAAGCTGCCATTCACACGACTCCTCACGCGTTGCAACGCGATTGTGAATTATGACCAAACAACAAAAAGTGAAGGTTTTGTGTTAGGTGAGCGCTTCAAGCTTCCTCGCGGCGTGGAGTCATGTCAAGGCTTCGCTGGTGCAGCGACAACAACGCCATTGTTTCTACCAAGACATGAGGTCAGTGAAAGCCTTTGGAGGTACTTCGTACGGGTCCTCCTGGGGGATCCATGAGAACAGTGACTGTAAGGATATCGCGCAGAGCACGCGATAGACGCCTCTTTGTTTTCTGTCGCGCGTCGACACCACCTTACAAGCATGATGAACGTCAGCTCTGCTTCACTACAATGATAGAGGAGTGTCGTACATAGAAGAGACTTGAAGATGCGTCCAGTTCTTCGTCTCCAGTCGAAGAGTTGTGCATAGTTTAGGAGAAGTCGACTCCCTTTGATGCCCACTAACGAAGGCACATAATAGCCCGATATTGCCAGGGAGGAGGCCGAAGACGAGGCCGAATCGACGTGCGAATCCTTTCGGGGCTGTTGTCATCCCACGCTTGGCCTTCTTGAGAAGTTATCGATAGATCCCCCTCGCCTTCACTACTACACCCCTGGAGCAATCCTTATGGGACGTAAAGAGCTGGGATATTGGCAGTCATGGCGATGGTACACCTGGAACAGGGGCTTCTTCCTCTGCGAAAGTGGAGGCATACTGTTGATTGAGCAAGCAGCAATAGGAGGTTCTATAACCAGATGACAGAGAAGTGTCTTCGGATCAGTACCTCCGGTATCTGACACTCACCTGGTATGATGCTTGTTGGTACCAAGGGCATACTTGATAGCAAGACACCTATACCTGGGCCTGAGGTCTTCTCATGGGAGCTGGCGATGTTCGAAGGTACCAAACATGTGTTCTGAAGGGGTAAACCAGTGGGGCCAGCTATGAGTCTATCGCTTGAGGCAATCTACAGGGCATGTGTCTTAATTGTATGTCTCGTTTGGACTGCCCAAGCTCAAGAGAAACCCAACAGATCGATGTGAGGCATGGCCAGCTTGTTAGGAGGAGATCCAGAAAGACAATGATCAGGTGGATGGTGTTATGCAGTGGCGATAATACAGTCTTGAACAATCGCGGCAGTAACATAAACTGCGGTGTCCCAATAAGGCCGTGCGATATACAGTACCTACTGTATGCCGCAAGCTACTGTATACCTGATAGGAAGACACCTATACTTGGGCCTGAGGTCTTCTGATAGGGGTTGGCGATGTTCGAAGATATCAAACATGTGTTCTGATGGAACAATCAAGTGGCCCGACTCTGGGTCTATCCCTTGAGACAATCTTGAGGGCATCTGTCTTTCAGACTGCCCAAGTTCAGAATAAGACCAACAAATCGACATTGAGGCACGGCCAGCTTCATGTTGTCACGAGGAGATCCAGAAAGACAATGACCAGCGGGATGATGTTGCGCAATATTGCTAGAGAGTTGTGGCACCAACTGTGGCATCCTGGAAAGGCTTTGTCGCGCGCCATACTTGGAAGGTGATATTGAATGATGGGCTGAAGCGGGCGTTGCGATGTGCCCATTGGCCCTGGATTCTGGATGCTGAGGCCACAATTCAACGACTGGCAATCAACACAGCCTTGGATTTACCTGCTTAACATGTGGATCAGCGTTCTTGGAAAGAAGAAAGGGGGAACAGGAAAAGTATTACCATCTCTGGAAACGAACTGATCTGGAATGGCCATACCTTATATCACGGGCGACAGCGGCAGCAAGCACAGGTGAGGCAATCATCCACTAGACTTGGAAACTCGGCAGCATATATCATTTTCTGTCTACATACGGCTATCGAGAAGTCTGTGGCCACATACTCTGAGAAAGATCTCTTGAGGTCTGCTGTTGGCGTTACCAGGCATGTCGCAACGGCAAGGATACTACGCAATGCGCTCAGAGCACGTTCACCAACGCAACAACAATCTCATTGTTGCATCGGGACGCTTTGCTATTCGGAAGCAGCATTGGAACTGTATAGAAGGAAAAAGAAAGAGAAATTACGCCGAAAATAAATAGAATTCCATCGTACAAGGCAAGTCGGTGAATGATGGAGGAACTGCTGATGTTGCGCCCCTTGATGGTTCATGCAACGCAAGGGTCTTTCTTGGCATTTCTCTGACTCGCTGTACGTCCAACTCCTTCCATTCGCTCGCTTCCAACAATCACACAAAACGTCGATTGGGTCTAGCTCTTTGGTACCTGCATACGGCTGATTTGAATCCGAGAACGCGTATTCTGCAGTTAGATCGAGTAGGAACAGGGACACTATGGATGACCCTGATGTTGATCTGGAGTTGATTGCTCTTCTAAGACAAAGCCTGGGCATTTCCAACAAAGGGGAAGATACAGTCTCTTGCGAAACTGGTAAGAAAGCATCTTTTCTAGACCCAAAGTCCTATTTGGCGACTTTCTATAACCAACCAACCGACCTTACGCGATTCTTAACTTTCTTTCGTTGCTAACAATCATTCAGGAGTTCTTAGAGATGCGGAACACATTGCTTACCATGCCGTGGATATCATGATCTCCATGTATGGTACGCAAGATGCCGCGAAAAGCCTTTACAAGGCCATGCAAGAACGCAATTATTCGACCGAGACTTGGAGCGAGCATCCGTTGCATCCTAAGCTCGGGGTCGATGTGGACGAGGTTGGCCTTGTGAATTTTGTCTTCACTATGGACTTACTGAACTTTTCGTTCTGGTCAGAAAAGTCTGAGCAGGAGCGTTACCATGTTGACTATCGTGGAAAGCTATGCACCGGATATAACAGTCTGGTCGCTTGTTTGAGGCGAGCACTTGATGAGGGCATCCCTATCACGACACCCAGTTTTTGGAGGAAAGACAAAGATTTTACTACTACCATGGAAAGAGTGTTCAGAAGTGCAACTGATGAGTCAATACCCCTGTTTGACCAGAGGGTTGCCGTTTTGAAAGAGGCTGCAGATGTACTCCACGAGGTAGGATCCGGCTCAATGTAACCTTACCTTGTACTGAGCTGATTGAACAGACTTTCGGTGGAAGCGAGGACGAGAGCGACGATGATGGCATCGACGAAGACGACTTAGGTGTGGGTGAACAACCACAGCCAGAATCAGACCCTTTCACTCTGCGCACAGCAGACGTGGACATGACCACAGACAATTTGGAAGAACCAACCTCATCAAGTGGAAGCCCCACCGAAGAAGTGCCCACTCCAGCATCGTCACAATCCGTTGGCGTTCCTCAGAATGAGCCCATCACTCCACAAGGTAACAATGCGACACATAACACAGAACACACGAGCAAGGTGGCCGCGAAGGAGGGTGATCTGAAACCGGCTGAAGCCTTCAGCCTGCCTGACATGAGCATTGTACGCCTAGTACAAGAAGCAGACCGTTCAGCGGGTAAGCTGGTTAATCTGCTGGCAAAGCACTTTCCTTGCTTCCGAGATGAAGGTCGCTTCGATGGCCGCAAAGTGCGTTTCCTCAAGCGCGCACAGATCTTCGTGGCCGATTTGTGGGCCGCGTTTAATGGCAGAAGCTATGGCGAGTTCTACGACATCGGTCACCTGACCATGTTCGCAGGTAAGTGCTCTCCTTGTGAAACCTAATTCTGCATGGCCGGTGATAGTGACACCGATGCTTTAGATTACAGGGTACCCCAGATGCTGTACAACCTTGGTGTGCTCAGTTTTGCGCCGCCACTGGAGAGCCGCCTTCGGCAGAAAATCGAGCTGAAGCCAGGTGAGAGCTGGGAGTTGCAACTCCGAGGTTGCAGTATCTGGGCCGTGGAGTTACTGCGGCGAGAGATTGTGCGTGACCACCCCGAGGCCGAAGCAGAGGTGCACGCGGTCCTGCTGGATTTTCTGCTGTATGATCTCGCAAAAGAGTTTGAATCGACAGGTACGTCCAGGAACGTCCTCATGTTCTCCCACCCTTGCCGCGGTTGGCTTTTCTCCCCTGCGGGCGGCCGCTTGTGAGAGGCGTCCAATCAGCGCGCAGAGCGCCAGGCCTCACAAACAACGCAAACGGAGGGCTTGAGAGTGTGAACCCGCACTTGAACGTATTTCATGGCTGATTCGTGTGAATGCAGGCACAGAGTCCATCCCTCATCATAGAACCAGGAGTATCTGGTACTAGCCGGAATGTAGACATGTATAAGTATCCCCGACCCGGGCCGATCAAATCTTCACTGCTTCTCCATCGCCTCTTGCCGATGAACGTTCTGATCGTTGTTTGTACTGTCTCTCTGTGAGTGGGTGTGATCGACCGCTCGACCTGTCCTTTACCTTTACGTTCGTTTGTACCTGTCGGTGAAGGCTCCGAAGCATGTGAACACCACACTCATTAAACTACTCATCTGCCCACTTGTTATTCACTCTTTGTCCGGCTGATCACTCTCTTGCCAACTCAACACTCCTTCACCAAAGTAACACTCCTTCACCAACCCAACACTCCTCTGTTCACTACTTTTGCTCTTTGACAGAGCCCATACACTCCTTACACAACAACATCAACAACAAAACTTCTACATCCATCCAAACAGTGAATCACTCAGCAACCGCAGCCATGCGTTCCTTCCTGGTAAGTCGTCCACGAAATGTTGTGGTCGAGTCTGTGTCTAACTGCCATCCAGATCCCAATCATCGCCTTGACCGCACTCGCCGCGGCGGCTCCTCATGTTCCTCACGGTCACCGTGCTGCCCACGGAAATCACCACATCGTCCGATCTGATTATCACGGTTCTGTCGCTGCTCGTGTCATCTCTTATGATGGCTCTTGCGGCTCGTGGAGCGGCGCTTCGTGTCCAGCTGGGTTCTGTTGTGGGTATGTTATCGCGTAGACATCGAAGCCTTTATCCGAGAACGAAGACAGCTGACACCTCGCAGACCCAATGGCTGGTGCGGGAACGGGGAAGAGCACTGCGGTGCTAGTTGCCAGGCCAATTTCGGCGAATGTGGCTCCCCTAAAACTCCTCAATCGTCCCCTGCGGCCAACTCTCAAGTCAGCCCGCCGTCGTCATCATCAGTCGTGGCATCCAGCGGCTCGAATCCTTCTATCCTTCCTTCAATCTCCGATCAAGCTTCTTCAACTACCGGCAGCCAATTTGGATTCCCGACCAATTCTGTCCCAGACAAAGCTCCAGCGGAAGGACCGAGGCAAGGTCGTCCGTCGTATGGCGCGCCAGTCCCAACCTTGATCACCAAATCTTACCCTGGGGCTTCTTCCACAGATGATGCTGCGACTGGCAGTCCTTCTAACCCGGCCAACTCGCCACCGGCAACGCCAAGCCCTTCCGCCGAGCCAACTTCGTCTCCACCGGCGCAACCGTCTGCTCCTGCTCCTTCCCCACCTGCCCCTTCTCAGCCGTCGGAGCAGCCAACATCTTATGGCCCACCATCTTCAGCGCCAGCTAGCACATCCACTTCATCTGCCACCCAGACGTTCTCTTCTGGTGTCCCATCCCCTTCACAAACCTCCGGCGGCGGCAGCGGCAGTGGCGGAACCCAGAGCGAGGGTGGAACATACATCAAGCAGTACATGGGCGACGGCTCTTCAGGTGCCGGCTGGCCAAGCGAAAATGATTGGCTCGACTTCGACACTCTCTGGAAGATCAATCAAGACATCTTGAAAAAGTCCTGCTCCAACGCTTTCTACCAATCCGACAATACCGACCAAGAGCTTTCCGACCTCAAATCAGCACTCGATGCCGTTTCTGCCTCAAGCGGCATCGATAAAGCGTTCATCTTCGCGATCATGATGCAAGAGTCCAACGGCTGCGTTCGCGCGCCGACCACGGTTGGTTCGCACGCGAATCCAGGCCTCTTCCAATCCCACGAAGGCGAAGGGTCATGCAACATCGGCGGCAGCGTGCAAAATCCTTGCCCTAAAAACGAGATTGACCAGATGGTCAAAGATGGCGTTGAAGGCACCGCAGCTGGCGATGGCTTGAAGCAGCTCCTAGGCAAGGCCGAGGGAGATGGGGCTCAAAAGTACTACCGTGTCGCTCGCATGTACAACTCAGGCTCTATGGACCCATCCGGCAACTTGGGTCTCGGGGGTGCTACGCACTGTTATTGCAGTGACATCGCCAACAGGCTGACTGGCTGGTCCAAGGGCGTCACTGGGTGTGACGCCACAAGCGTTGGTGCTTGATTTTCTATCTCTTGGTTCGATCAACGACCACAGGATGGTGTTGCATTTCTTTTCTTGACTGGCCTTGGCGGTCAGGCTTCGCTTCTTCTTGTACCCAATTGGTTGGTCAGAATTGTTCGGTGATGAGAAAATGATTAGATGAAACGCGAGGAAAACCTGAAATCACGAAATTAGGATACCAGGCCGTGCCTGGAGTTAGCAGACAAAGTCAAGTATGCTAGAACAAAACCGAAAAACAAAGCTCTGCTGCCAACGGGCTCCTTAAGTTTGCACAAAACTCATCTTTTACATGCTCTTATGGTAACAATGAGGTGCGACATCAGGCTTTTCCTACCTCGATGTCAGCACCAAGCTTTTACTTCCTCGTGGAAACGTCACCTTTTTCGTTATGTCTCATTATCCAAGCTTGTCCATATCACTAATTCATCTATACATCTTTATGAAGGAGCGACCGGGCTTTAAATGTTCTAATGACTGAATATTGATAATCAACGACTCAAGCTCACTTTATACAAACAAGTGAGGTAAGCCACGCGGTAGGCGAACCCATGTCTTCCGGAGCAAGGCCGAGATTTCTCCAAGACTTCAAGTCATTTGCACGACCATTCGAAACGTCATCTTCCACTCCACCGACGGACCGCTTGAAAGATGGGACCATTGGCGGGTCAAATCGCATTCTAGCCTGCTCTGGATTAGAAATGGCGATGATTGAACAGACACCTTGCAGGGACAGGGTCTCTGGGTTTAAACGTCACTGCCGGGTGCTTGATAAGCTGGGCCTCAAGGTAGAGTTGTTTGTGCTTCGTGATAAATACTTTCTCATTTGCCTCTTGAGAATTGTATATTCGTTACATTGTTTGATATCTTCCTATACCCGATATCCCCAATCTCAATCACACACATTTTAAGATGCCGTCTACTCAGAAGGAATGGAGGGTTGCCTCTATGACCGGCTTTGATGGTCTTAAGCTCAATGCCGATGCTGCTGTTCCTCAAATCGGCGACAAGGACGTTCTTGTCAAATGTGAGTCCGCCGAGAACGATAAACACAGCTCTCCGCCTGTTACCCGTCAGCCTCGTCGATCAACAAGCTAACCTCATTCCCCAGTCAATGCCGCTTCCCTCAACTACCGCGACCTGGCCATCGTGAACGGCTTCTACCCCTTCGCTCTGAGCGAGAACGTGGTCCCCGCCTCCGACGGCGCCGGCACCGTCGAGGCCGTTGGCTCAGGCGTTCACCGCTTCAAGAAGGGCGACAAAGTCCTGACCCTCTTCAACCAAGGCCACCTGGGCGGCTCTCTGGACGGTCACAGCGTGGCCACTGGCGTCGGCGGAGTCCTCGATGGCTCTCTGCGCCAGTACGGCGCCTACGACGAGCAGGGCCTCGTCCACATGCCCTCCAACCTGGACTTCCTGCAGGGCTCTACCCTCCCCTGCGCGGCCCTCACTGCATGGAACGGTCTGTACGGCCTCGAGAGCCGTGCCATGAAGCCCGGCGACTACGTTCTCACCCAGGGCACTGGCGGTGTGAGCATTTTCGCCGTCCAGTTCGCCAAGGCCGCGGGCGCCAAGGTCATCGCCACCACTTCCTCTGCCGCGAAGGGTGAGAAGCTCAAGGCGCTCGGAGCGGACCACGTCATCAACTACAAGGAAGTCAGCAACTGGGGCGAGGAGGCGAAGAAGCTCACGCCCGGTGGACGCGGCGTGCAGCACATCCTCGAAGTCGGCGGCCCCAACACCATGGCGCAGAGTCTGAAGGCCATTTCCATCGACGGCGTGATTTCCATCATCGGTTTCGTCGGCGGCGTCAAGGGTGAGGACCAGCCGACTTTCTTGGACTGCTTGAACAACATCTGGTAAGTTTCGACCTTTCTATCTCCAACGATCGACAGCAAACTGTGACATTTGATTAACACAATAAATCCAGCACCGTCCGCGGCGTCCTCGTCGGCAACAGGTTGCAGTTCGAGGAGATGAACCGCGCCATCGAGGCCAACGACATCAAGCCCGTCGTCGACGAGAAGGTCTTCTCCCTCGACGAGGTCAAGGACGCCTACCAGTACATGTGGGACCAGAAGCACTTCGGCAAGCTTTGCATCAAGATCGAGTAGAGTCATATGCAAACCTGGCGCGCGTTGAGTAATATAGTAGCAGCACATGAGCGCGTAGACTCTTGAAATGAATAATGAGCATATCCTCACACTTGACTCTTTATACTGCACGATAACCGCCGACTTTGAGGATATAACGTACTGTGGCAAGGGCTGATACCAGAAGAGCTCAAGTCTCAAGACCATCAGCTTTCCCTCCGTCAGTCACAATTGCAAGTCTGCATGCAAGCACAGAAATTCACACCAGTCTCAGCCATTGAATATCTCGCAGCAGGGCGACTTCCAGACGATTGAAGGTTTTCACGCACCCACAGCCTAAACCAAGGGGCAAGAAAAGAGTTAAACAAGAGAGAATTTTTGTAACGTTGACCAGCAATACCTTCCTAGCTGCGACAAGCCCTCAAGCGACTTCCACATCACGAAAAGAGCCGAAAGAGTCCGCAAAAAGCAAGAGACCGGCCGTATATACAAAACCCCCCATCTCCCGAACGCTCCCGAACGAGAAACCAAACGAGCACGTCCTGCCAAGTGACACAAGCACCGCCTCTCTTTCTCCTCACTTTCGCTGAAAGAAAGCATCCTGCACGATTGTAACTCGCCTGCTCAAGACCAACCAGCCAAAAAGGAAAGAAAGAAAGAGAGTCGAAGCCAAAAGAAGAAAAGGATTGTGTGTGTCGTTACATTCATATAAAAAACAGCTCCTTGGCCTCCTTCCCCCAAAGATTGTTCTTTTCGTTGTTCGCCAAAAATGCAACAGCAATAAACGGAAAGCGCCGAAAGTCAAGAAATCAAGTTCGATCGCGACTCCGGCGCCGCACACCAGGGAAATCAAGAGCACCACTGCAGGGCAGGATCTTGTCGCGGTGTCAACTCTAAAGGTGATAGTCGCCGCTCAGGCTGGACGTCTTCATCTAGCCTCGCCCACATTGCCCTGTCCATGTTCCTGCTGGTGATGAGCGTGGTGATGCGCCTCGTCGCCCTCATGATGCAGCGTGACGCTGTTGAACTCCTCGAAGGGATCCGCGATCTCGCCGCCGGGGGTCGCGAGGCCGGAGTCGAGAGGCACGCCCTTCATCTTGCTGGCGCTCATGCCGAAGCCCTTGTTCGTGCCGCTGCCGAGGTCGACGCTCTGCGATTCCTTGACGTTGCGGAAGTTCAGAGTGTCGATGCCGCGGCCTTGGTTGGGGATGATGGGCGGTTTGGAGTGGCGCAGAAGAGCCCATGAGGTGCTGCGGAAGAAGGGGTGGGATTTGACGTCTGAGGCGCCGGCGCGGGAGCCGAGGCGGCGGAGTTCGTCTTTGATCAGGAGTTTGCGGATGAGGGACTTGCAGAGGCTGGTGGAGAAGGTTAGCCAAGATGTTGCGGCTATTGGAAGGGAGAGCGTGGAAGCTTACTTGGAGATGTTTGGCGAGCCGTTGCCTTCGGGGAAAGGCACCTCATCTCTCAGGATGTTCGCGAATGTGGCGTTTCTGTTCTTACCCTTGAAAGGTGTCGTACCGAACAGCATCTCGTAGATCAAGATGCCTAGTGTCCACCAGTCGACCGCACTCGTGTGTCCACATCCCTTGATCACTTCTGGTGCGATGTATTCTTCTGTGCCGACGAACGAGTTTGTACGGAAGTTGGCAATGCACGATTTTGTATCAATAGTTGGGAGGTTGTTGTTGTTCGGGTTCGAGGTGATGCCTCCGGACGAACGCGAAGAGGCATACATCATGGTCGGTGCTCCGCCTGGGTCGGACTGCTTTGACAAGTCAAAGTCTGAAAGCATGATGTGGCCAGACTGGTGAAGAAGGATGTCTGGGTACTGTTAGCAAGGTATTTGACAAGAGTATTTTCCATGCGCACTCACTTTCAGGTTTGAGATCACGGTAAATGAATCCCATCAAGTGGAGGTATTCCAGCGCGGCCGTTACCTCTGCAGCATAAAACCGAGCCGCATCCTCGTCGACGCACTTATTTGGCCTAGTTTGCAACGCACGGAAAAATTCGCCGCCGCTGCAATATTCCATACAGAGATACAATGAGTCGTCTGACTGAAACGAGTGGTAGAGCGTAACGATAAAGGGGTGGTTGCTGGTGGCGAGGATCTCCTGTTCAGCAAGTGCTCGCTTGATCTTGTTACGCTTGATCATCTCCTTCTTGGAGAGGACTGAGAAAATGTTAGGATAATCGCTCATGCTGGACCAGAGGCGCAGGACTTACCCTTCATCGCGTATAATCTGCTGCTCTTCTTTTCCCGTACCAAATAGACCTTTCCAACATCTCCTTTTCCAATAAGCTTGATCTTGTCAAAGCTCGAGGGTCCAACCTCTACAGTTCGCACCTTGATGCTGTTGCTACTGTACGTGCGGCGGAACGCAACACTATTGCGAATCTTGCCGGGACTGGGTATACCATCTGGCCCATTGATGGGAGGTAGATCACCAGGCATAGTTTCCACCATAGAGAGCGCGCTACTGTTGCCGTGGATGCCGATGCCATTCATTTTGGGCTTCTCGAAATCCGCGGTGGGCGGCCTGCTGTCTTCACTGCCGTCGCTCTTTTTCTTCGATTTACTTGAGAAGAGACCTTGCGCGTTGGGCGCGCTGGCAACCCTCCTAAGCTTTCTTGCGAGCTCCTCTTTCCCTGTCACTGCTGCTGCTTGGCTTCCGAGGTTCGAATCGCCTACCTTCTGCGGATTACTAGGCGTGTCGGGCGGTGAGGGCGGGACGCTGCTGTCATTGTGATGGCGCAGTGCGGGAGGTCCTTGATGTTGGAAGTAGGGGTTCGCGTGTGCGGTCGGGCTCATGCCATCATCCAGCGGGTTCCCTTCGGAGGCGACGGTGGTACTCCTGCCACGGCTGAGATGTGGGATAAATCTACTGTGACGCAGACTGTTTTTGTTATTCTGTGACTGCGGCGTGAGAGTGCCTTCGTGGCCCTTCTCGATGCTGGCAGTCTCGGAGTTGACGGCGGAGTTCTCCCTGGAGAGGCTGTTGATGCGGAAGAAGTTCTTGATCTTCTGGCCGGCGGTGTTGTTGACCTTGGCATTGGGGTTCAAGGCCTGGCCGGAGAAGCTACGCTTCTCGCTGGAGTGCGGCATAGTGGTTTCGTCGCGCTTGGCCGTGAGGCCTGTCATGGGCGATGTGCGGCGGATGGGGCGTGGGGTGTTTTATGTGGCTGATTGTTTGGCAGCGTCGAAACAAATGTGGACGATCTTCCTGGCGGTATCCGGCGTGCGCGGTGATCAGGGCGCGCGGGATAAGGCTGAGTTCGGCGGCCTCGCGGCTCAAAGCGTCGATGTCATCGCATCCGAGACACTTGTGGCTTTGCGGGTATGGAACGGCTTGAACAATAGGATCGACAATGGGAGGGGAGGGGAGGGGAGGGGTGGAGGCAGTCTGCGGCGGCGGCGGACTGGGCGGTGATGGTGGAGGTGAAGATAGTAGAGAGGGAAGGGGTGATGTCGCTGCTGCTGCTACACTACTCTAGGCCGAGGAGAGGTGCCGGCGGCGGTGTTGGTGGTTGGTAATACTACTGCTAGCTAGAACGTGCTCGCTTGCTGATGGGCAAGCAGCAGGCCGGTCGCGGCTTTCTGCCTTTCCCCACTTTGCCTGCAACTTGATGGCGTGGACGCTGTTGAGCCACCGGACGCCAACCCTTCTGAGCCTTCTTTTGTCTGGGCCCCTTGTCAACAGCCACAACAGGCACGGCAGAGTCAAGATATGCTACCTGTAGGATTTGGACGAACCACCAATACTTTTATTCAGCTTCCTGATTGGGATAGACTTCTCTTGGTATTTCCAGATATTCGATCATCTTGAGATCTTTTCACTTTACCGCCTTGCAAACATCGACTCTGATCATACCGTAATAGCGCTGCCCAATCAATCTATCTCTGACAGTAATCCTCCGGCTCATCCATGGGCCGTCATCGTCGCTCGCCAGTCAATCGTTGCACGTGCCAAGAACAAGTTGCACTTCTCTGCCGTTCAGCCACTGGCATAAACCAGAAGGCTACCGGAAGGCCATGGGCATTTCAGCGGATTCGCTTGGAGCTGCCGTCCATGCCGTTCTGTTTCGCGCTTGATATTCGAATGGGGAGAAGCAATAGACGGGGCATCCGCCACTATCAAGGATTCTACTACCTCCTATACCAGCCTGGACCGCGTGGTTCGCCTATTAGACATTATAGATGTCGAGCGTCTCCACCAAATCGCTTGTATTCAGCATTGTGAAACAGTGACAGCCCGTGAACTGCCGTACATTTCTCCACGCGGATGAACATCCACATTTGGCCCTTGGAGCCACAAGTACTTCGACCGATTTTTTTACACGCTGTGAGATGATCAAACGCATCAATGGCAGTTTTCTGCATGTGAGACCGTCCCTCTTTGGGATTCACACAACAAGGATTTATTTGACGATATATGGAATCTCAGAACAGAACAGCAAGATAGGGTTCGAAGCTGATGATTCTATCTATTGAATCTAATATGAAATTCGGATAGAGAAACGAACGAAGCCGCACATCGATCCGTCTTTCTGCTTATAAGAACGGCGAATGTCTGCAGGAAATCATAGGCGGATTCTCCTACCTGGCTTAGTGACTTCGCTGCTGTGTACTTTAGGCACCGACAAGATCCTGCCTCCCGCCGACGTGCAACTTGATACAGACAACTGGTGGGGTGAATGCAAATCTGAGTGGAAACAGCATGTGCATTTAGTCCATGATACGTCGTGATGAATTACGTCCAAGCCATCGAGGATGATGGAGCGGTAACGATGAATAAGTTTTCGCCATCCAGTTTGTAAGGTAGGGAACGATCAATCTGCCGCCGCCAAACATTGAGACTGCCTAGAAGCTCGACCATCGAACTATCTCGGTGTCGGTTGGTTTTGCTCTTGCCTGCATGTTGCGCCTTCCTTTGAGTGACGGAAGACAAAGCTTGGCAGCAACATCACCTCAACTCAAAATTGACCATCGAAATCCTGTCATCTTCGTCGATAATACGAAAAGTATACCATTCTCTCCTGGAGAACAAGTTGTCTGCAACGCTATTGGCGACCATCGTATCACCTCGCCTTCAAGGAATATGCCATCATCTACGAATCACTGCCACGGATCACGCATTCACGATACCGGCGAGACCACTTTATCCAGACCAAATAGAGCAAAAGCGCGCGAAAATACACCAACCACACAACCCGACTATCAGCGTGCCAGAGTAGACAGCCGAAAGTAACTTTGGCATGTTGGCCACAGCGTTGCGGAGGAGCCCTTCCGAGCAAGGGACCTAGCGGGGCCGCGATATCTCCTCGATCTAAACGTTTTACAAATAGCGATTAGTAACCTCGTGTTGAGTGCTGTGGCAAAGAAGAGCACCACTTCGATGAATACGTCGAGAACATTGGCGAATGCTTTGGGAAAGAGACGGCGTGAGTCTTGTATCAAAACGACATAGAGATGGATGATGCATCGATTGGGGAAATTGTTCAGCAGCCCTCGGTCTTCCTCAGGCGCAAGCGCAATTCTGTCGATGGCGTGATCGCTCTTTTGGGACTCGACCAATCACACGGCCTCTGTTACAATTCCATCTCCCGCAATCGGCGACTGGAGCATGCTCGGCGGTGCTAAGGTGGGAGAAAGTAACTGTGGGACAACACTTTTGCCATCCGCCTGCGTATGATTACCACCACCAGTCATTCCTCTAATCCTCTC
>MSJI02000912.1:80255-114044 GCA_001931905.2 Cladosporium sp. IMV 00045 | reverse complement strand
TGCCATACCCGCCCGATGTTTTCCCCGGGGCTCGAGATGTCCAGACTGCATATGGCTATATGCGTGTTTACGAATTCGGAAGTGAGCATGGCAGGAAGGTTATGCTAGTCCATGGCGATGCAACTTCATCGCCACTCTGGAAGCGCGTGGCCGAGCGTTTGGTCCAGTTGGGCTGTAGAGTCATAGTGTTTGGTACGTGAAGTGTCTGAATTCGTGGTCTGACTGGGAGATGGGAGCTTCAAGCAATCAAACTCGTCTGGTCGGTTGTATTGACCTTCTTCTGGTACAGACTTGTGGGGCCGCGGATACACATCCACTCCGCTTCAGGTTCACGACAGCCAACTGCTTGCACTTCAGCTCCTTTTCGCGGCATCTTCTTCGCCTTTGCCATGGTGCACCGAGACCTTCAGCATCGTAGGCTTCTCCCTCGGCGGTGCCATTACGATGGAGTTCGTGGCTTGCTTCCCGCACTTAATCCGCTCGATCGCACTGCTTGCCCCAGTCGGACTACTAAGGACCATGCCGGGTGTATACGAAGATTTAAGGCAGGCCGCTCGCAATGGCACAAATGAACCTGAGCTCAGAAAGATGCTTGGTGGCGTCTTGGGCGTGGATGATGAGGTAAATACCGACAATGAAGCGGATGCCCATGCGGTCGCCCTCAAACGTTGGCAATACGAGCACCACCAGGGACATCCTACCAGCTTCGTGAGCACTCTCGTCAATGGTCCTCTGCAAGATCAGCACGAGGTCTGGCGGGAGGCTTGCGAAGGTTTGAAAGGGAAGAAGGGGACGCGACAGGGTAAGGAAAAACTTGTCGCCATCTGCGGCGCAGAAGATAATGTGGTACCAGCCCAGCATGTTAAAGAGGACTTGGACGATATGATGGGAAGCGACAATTATGTCTTCGCCAAGGTGCCAGGAGATCATGGCTTTTTAATGGACGATGGTGCATGCAAGAAGGTTGTTGACATGCTCATGGCAGAATGGGAGCTGTGACACGCTCATTGCTGACGAGAAGTCGTTTCAAGAGTCCTGACTCTGATCATTCAGATAGATGCAGTGTAATTGTTTCCTGTGAAAGCAAACATCGGCTCCCCAGTCTACTTTATTTATGTGCTCGTTGCCTCACACACTAACCAGAGCACTATCAAGCCCACATCAACCCATTGCAATGCAATCATACAATCCTTGAGCCTCCTCGATACGAAAACCACAACATCTGCAATTGGCTCTCGTGGTCGCAGCAGAAGTGACACCACTAGGACTGCAGAATACAATACCCCCCCAGCAAAGGAGGAGAATTGATTCCACGCAGGAGGTCTTGATGACTGGCCCAGGAACAGTCGTCGCCACGGAAAACAAGACCACAGGTAACTTGCCAGTATCCATCCAGCATACACAAGAGCCATAGATTGTATTGTAAGTAGCAAGCAGGGAAGACACAGAGCTTGTAAGGTATCACCCGTATTGAAGCTTTGAATGGCCCTGTTCAACCTCGGATGCCATTCGCGGATCTTTGTCTGTTGGACTAGTATTGACAGACACGCTGTTCCGACGACGCACAAGGCAATTCCCCAAGGCACTCTCTCTGCCAGGTTGCCTTCTTCGACTGACATTGATACCATCATCCCAGTCATGAGCGAAATTCCACTCAGCATCGCTCCAACACTGGTTCCGTCACCGATCTGCCAGGCACAAGGAGTTGCCAATAAGAATGTGATAAAGGCTCCCTTGGCCGGCGAAGCCCACATATGGTTTCGATCGTGAAAGCCATTGGGAGCGCCATATTCATAGATCCAGCCTATTGCCGTAACTGTAGACGGCGACAAATTGGGATGGCCTTGAGCTGCTTCACCAAGGATCAAGACAGTGAACTCTAATAGACACAGGCTGTGATTTTGAACGGTCGAGATATTTCCGAATAAAGACCAGACATTCCAAACGTAGAGCACAGAGTGAAGCACTGCAAGTGACACTTGAAGCACTTTGCTCGGGACAACATCATTTGCTCGATGTCGCCATCTTCTACGCCAAAAGAAGAAAGAGACCGCTGCAAAACCGAGTGGCAAGGTTGGAGCAGGTAGGCGTAATCCATACACCAGGTCCAGATATGGATATCGTTGCAGGAGATTCCTATCACTTGACATGTCGTGCGGGGTTTGTTGAGTGCTTCTTCATATCAAATTGTCGTGTTATAGACAACTATCACGGTTCAAGCGCAACATGGAAAACAGGCAGCAGTCGCTCCACGCCAAGTGACGTCCAAATCCTTCTGCGTCATTCTCGGTGCTGGCATGGCAATTCGTCTTTGCTTCCCTTTGTGTACGTTGCAAATGTCCGAATATTGCAAGGTACTGATCAAGGCATATCCCCGAACGACCTTGATGACTTATCAAGAGGGTCTACCTTAATTCATGATCTTGTCACGGGCCTCTAGGAAATCAAGTTCGAGACTGCGTTGCATCGAGTCATTTATGGGGTTCAAACCCGTTGTAGACTCCTGCTTGAATGGCCAGCTTGAGCAAGTTTATGGTCATACTTCGGCGTTATCAACAATGATATCTCAAGTTATTGGGCTATGGCAATTCTTTTGAGGCAACTGCAAACCTAAGGTATTAGAGGAAGCTGCATCGGCCTGGTTCCTCTAATGCTCTGTATCTGGATGGGTTTTGGAGAAGGAACCATGGTCATTGCTTACGTTGATCCAGAGGGGCAATGTTTGAGAGCTTCTCACAGGATGATCGTTCACACATGGATGCAGAAGAATAGGGCAGTGCAAATGTGTCAAGTTCTGACGAGTATTTGTATTCACCGTACCAGTGGTTTCTTGACTCAGATTGAACCCAATATGTTCTACATGGTTTTGCCAGCATACTCACGGTTCTCTGGAACAGAGTCGAACTTGCCCTCACCAGAGCTACTGTCGCCAGAAAGAAGGGCAGTGAGCCCGACTTCCCTCTCAATCCTCTCCTTGCGAGCCGCATCTTCAGCGGCAAAACGGGCATCACCGGAGCCAAATAGCTCGTCCATCTCTTCAAGGGTTCTCCCCTTTGTCTCTGGGACCTATTTGAAAGTGTCAGCTGGCGGCGTTCGATGCAAGCCAAGAGCTCCAACAGAGCAACACTCACGAGGAAGTACACCCAGAGTACGCCGACCGTCGTGACGGCACCAAAAAAGATCTGTTGTCATGCCTAGTCAGTCCTCAGATGTACTGTGAAAAATCGTTCACGCAAAATTAGCAACTTACAAATGCTCCGAATTGGGAAGTTTCAATGAAACTAGAGGTAGAAACAGCCACAGCGAACTAAACGTAGTGTCAGTCTCTCGACTGTTAAATCTTCAATGATTTCATGGGTCCACGTTGACGATAACTCACGTTGTTCAGCCAGTTCGACTGACCACCCAAACTCACACCTTTGGCACGCATACCAAGAGGGAACACCTCAGAAATAATGATCCAAGCGACAGGTCCCCATCTGAAAATGTCAGTAATGTGCTTTGTCAGCTTCAGGAAATCGTGAAGCGAACTTACGAGTAACCAAAGTGAATTGCATAGAGCCAAATGAAAACGACACATGTCCAAGCAGCACCCTGGTGATTGTCCCAATCGTCTTGGTAGGCTCCAGTAATGCCGGCAACGATGAAATGAGAGGTTGCCATTCCAATTCCCCCCGCAATTAAGATAGTTTTGCGGCCAAAGCGATCCACATAAAGAACTGCGGGAATCGTGGCCAAAAACATGACCACACCAACCACACCGGTCGCCAGCAGCGATAGCGTGCCGCCAGTGAGGCCAACACCTTGTATCACAAACGGGGCGTAATAAAGGATAGCATTCACGCCGTTCCATTGCTGAAAGACCATGGTGAGTATAGCCACCGTCGTACGCTTGAGCATGGATTTGTTGGTGAAAAGAGACATGTAGTCATTCCAGCCAATCAAGAAGTTGCTTTTGAAGCTACCATCTTGATAGTGAGGGAACTTCTCAGCCGAACGCTGTCTCTCGAATTCACGCAAGGCTTTGATCTCAAGGTATTCGATGCGAACTCTCATATCGTCGCGGGACGCGCTGCGTAGTCGGGCCAGGGTATTGAGGCATTCCTCTTCGCGGCCTAGATTTATCAGATGTCTTGGACTTTCCGGCAAGAAGGGCATGCCAACAGCGAGCACAGTTGATGGAAGCAGTTGGATGCAGATTGGAATCAACCAGGAAGCATCGTGCATGGCAGCTGGGGTTTCGTTTTCGCCATAATTTCCGCCGATAAAGTTGGTACCGTATCCGATCCAGTAGGAGACCATGATGCCGAATGTGATGGCCAGTTGCTGCAAGGCCACGAGAGCACCACGCACCTCTGGGGGCGCCAACTCAGCATTGTAGAGCGGGACCAGCATGCTGAAAGCTCCAACACCGATACCCGTCACGAAACGACCAGCTAAGATATAGTTTTGATCGCGCAGGAGTGCCTGGACGATGACTCCGACGGTAAAGACAACACAAGCGATGACAACAGTCACGCGACGACCGACGGCGTCGGCGAGGTATCCATTGATGAGCGCTCCGATCCAGGCACCAAGTTCGAGAATAGCCGTGAGTAGACCACGATTGAAGCCTGCATTGTTGCCATACCAAGGTTCGGCCTGGGCACAGTGTCAGCTACACTTTGGGTCCCGAGGGCATGATGTTGGACTTACATGGCGAGTAAAAGCCTCCATGGTCAAGATCTGACCAAACATACCCTGATTGTATCCATAGACAAATCCACCAAGGGCGGCGAACGTCGCAACAGCTGAGGTCCTGCCATTGGCCAGGATGCCTTTGATACCCGTGGGACCGGCATATTTGGCTCTTTGGGCCGAAAGTCCTTCTCCGCCGACAGGTGCCATGTTCAAGTGTTATCTTGGTCTAGCAAGATAGATGAGGAGCAGGCGAAGATGCCGGGAGCCTCTGAGGTCTTGGAGGTTATGTACCAACCTGTCCAGCTCGCCCATCTCCGTCAATACGGCGCACGCGGGTCAGCATGGATCGGTAGACGAGGTGCCCAGACACCATCACCCTTAGCATGAGGGGTGAGCAATGCTAAGAGCTGCATGGTTGGTGAAAAGGTAGGGGTTGGGAGGCTCTGCCATTCAGGCTAAATGCATTGCTGATGTCTGCCGCGTCGGATGTCGTCTTGGTGCTAAGAGTTACTGTCCTTGGGCCGTAAATCACGAGATGCAAGCACTCCGGTCTTCAACAGTGATTTGCGAATGCGTAGGCTAGTTTCTCTTGATCTTTTGCCTGAAAGCAGAGTGAGAACCATATGGATGCGTTCTTGCAGCCATCCTTGAAGCTTGCCGAGGCTTGGAGAAGGATGGGGAATTGTGGAGACTTCGAACATGGGGAATTGGGGATATTCTAGGTACAGCCACAAACAACCGAGCAAATAGTTGATTGGCGCTGCAGAATTGAAGCGATCGGATGTAATGGCGATCATCTATTTCCAACAAATTGCGCGGGTGCTTGCTAGAACAGCCTCTTGTCAACAGATCTCAGCAGATCTTGGAAGTGACGCTTGCGCGAGGGACTGGTAAGCATGGATGTAATAGCTTGCCAAGGTGAATAGCTGATCTTGGACTATGAATCCGTCTTTTGCGAATCTGCTTCCTTCGCTTTATCTCGGCTGCTTTAACGATATTGAGGAAACTGGCTCATAATTTGTACAACTCGCCAACCTCGGATAGCAGCCAACATTTCCTTAGGTCGAGACGGCAAGAGTCTATGCCTAAGTCTACCCGCTCTTCTTCTTCGCAGGGAAGATCTTGCTGCTGAGGTCGAAGACTGGAAGGGGACACGGGATCTGTACGGCTTCACAGACTTCCAAAATCGCTAGGTACCTACAATGCACCTTTGATCAGTGAACCGCTCAAAAGATGGGCTGCTTCGGAAGCAGCAACTTACCAGCCGGCGACCAAGCCAATGAACCCAAACCCACCACCAATCTGTAGAAGTTGGAGAACATGCGCCTCATTTCCAGTCGGAACTGCAGCATCAGCTGCAGCAATGAATGCGAACAACATAACGAGGCCGAAGAACAGAGCCACGAAAAGAGCATTGATTCTCAGGGTACCGATCATGATGACGAAGCTGACCATGCACCTGCTCTCTCGTCAGTATGAGCTCTAAACTATTTACCGCAGAGTTTTTTTCTGACATGGTGATGTTGTGGAAGCATTGTGACGAGTTGTACGGCGCTCCGGTCGCACCACCTTCTTCTGCGAAGGCGGAAGTGATCTGGTGGATTGGATCTTGGTTGTACGCCAAGGAGCCCCAATGGGTGCCATAGATGATGAATACAGCGAACGGAAAAGCTAGGCGCGTGTCAGTATTTCTTTCCAACGAAGACGCGATGCCTGTCTGTCGTACTGTTGCCCAAGATGAACTCCCCAATGCCGGCGATGACCATGGCAATCGATCCGAGGAAGTAATAATCGGCACTGAGACCGACAAGGGTGAACGGCGGAACAGCTCCTTGGAACTGGCACAACGTCAAGATCGTTGATGTATAAGGTATGAGAAAGCCAATCAAGCCCAATAAACTCGGATTTGCTGAAGGTAATGTCAGCTTGTCTTCTTTCTCTTCGTCCCAAGCTCATATGTTTACCAAAACGTTTGGCCAAATCACCACGCTGAGGCTTCGACGGCTGGAAGAAAAGACGCTCATACTGTTCGTTTGACAGTGTGATGGCAGTGTTCTCGCGAGCAAGTGGGGCGCCATCGAAGTGCGTCGCACTCTCAAGATCGGGAGTGAAATTCTTCTCGGACATGTCGAAGACGCTCAAAGAATAAGAAGCAGATCAAGGAAAAGATGGAGATCAAAATTGAGCTGCTGAAAGACCACAATTCGGTCTCTCAGTCGTATTTCATAGCGTAGGCTTTGACTTCGTAAATGATGCGGATCATGGCCTGGTGGTTTTAAAGTTTCCCCCGCCATGCGGAGAAGTCACCTCCACACGGTTTTGACACTTCAATTGTTCATTGACTCGAGCCGATGTGGTCACTGAGACGGCAGGGCTCGTACGGCAGTAGTAGAAGCCTCATCTTCTCCTTCCTAAGTTGGTCAAGTTCGAAACATTGAACCCTAATGTCCACGTGGCGCTAGGCAAATGCTGTCAAGCATCCTCGGCTATAGCCAAGTCCAGGAGCCAAGTTTCTCATGCTTCCGAGGTACTCGTCGTCTTTGGCCAGGGCGACGTGTCCAAGAATCCCGGCATGCGGGCTTAAGAGGTTCCGTAACCGCTTATTCGTCCCTTCATGAATCCCGGTCGCATGCCAAGTTCGTGCAATTCGTTCAGAGCCCTCAAGCCGTGATAGCCGTTTCTTGTGGAGCCAGAGTCTCGAACTTGCAAACAAGACCTTACCGTCAAATCACTGCACCACAGTGCTATGGTTTTTCCCCGGATCGGCTTGATGTCTCAACGTCTCCGTTTCGCATCTTTCAACAGCATATTCAGATGAAGCATTCTCATGGACATAAATCCGATCCGCTTGCCCAATCACATGAAGACATTACCAAAAGCAATGCCCAAGTCTCTTTCGACGAGCCATGCCTCCAGCGCCTTCATGTCACTGCGATTTGCTCTTTCGCCTCGTCGTTCTCCGACCGTCTCGGTAATCTCCTGCATATCCTCGAATGCTCTGGATAAGTTTGGAGTTGCCTCTCTGTAGCGCTCGCTGACTTTCTTATGTTGAGAAGGAATGTCACCCCAGCTGTCCGTCTTGATGAACTTCATGAAGTCATCAATGGCGATTGAGCCTCCTTCTAAGCATAAAATTCCCGGCTTGCCTGCCATCAGAAAGCCAGTCAAACCATAAGCAGGTGCAAAGTTCACCAGGTCGTCTCGTTTCGCACGTGTACTGATTGATGGAAAATAGAACCATGCTCGAACCAAGGGAGCATTCTTGTCAAATATCCCTTCCGCCTCTGAAGTAGATACTTTGGCTTGCGCTGAAAGCTGTGCTGCCTCTTCTTTGACGTGCTCGATGACTGTAAGGATATCCTCATCGGGTATGCTAGAGTTCAAGATGGCGACCTGGTTCTTGTTCAACCAGTCCGGTTGCTGAAGCCGGGCCTTAATTGACGGTGGTTCCATGTCCAGTTCTCCATCATGTACAAGAGGCACCGAAAGACTGAGTCGGAATGATTTTGGCTGATCTCCTGGGCTGTTATCCAATTCGGTGATGTCCAGATCCAGCAGTAGGCTTATGTTAGGCTGATTGATCTCGGGGACAGCTTCTGTGTCACTTTCGCACCAATTCTTCAATGCTTCTACAAGATCAGCAGAAGTATCGCCTATTGACACAGCATCGTCCGGTTCATACATTGCCATGAGCAGGTCGATCTGCCCCATCTGCATAGCCATCAGATCCTTGGGCAAGGCATTCTGACGCTCAGAGTTTCCTAGCATCACTGCTGGTACTTCTGTATGTATTGAAGACCTCGAAAGAATTTTCAATATTTGATAGTGCCTTCGTTTGACTCTTACAGCAAAGTGAGATGGTGGGTGGATTGCTGTGAATGTTTCTCGAGACTAGCGCGTAGTCGGCGGCTCGGCGGGAAAATTCGCCGACTCGCCGAGGCCTGAACGCTGAACTTTCCTGGATTTCTTTTGAAGGCTGAAGGTCGAGCGCAATACTTCACAATACTTCTGGTACATACCTATTCACAAACACTCGCAAATCGCCCACGATGGCGAGCGACAAGGCCCGCTTTTATCTGGAACAACACGTTCCCGAGCTCCAGGAGTATGAGCGCAAGGAAATCTTTTCCCGCGACGAGATTACCGCGATCGCGAAGAAGCGCAGCGACTTTGAACACATCCTCAATGCCCGCGGCTCAAAACCTGGCGACTACGTGCGCTATGCAACTTACGAGATGAACCTCGATACCCTGCGCAAGAAGAGGTGCAAGCGTAAGGGAGTCAAAGCCACCACCCATGGCGGACAGAGGACCATCTTCTTCATCCTAGATCGTGCGACAAAGAAATTTCCTGGCGACCTCGGCCTGTGGGTGCAGTATGTGCAGTTCTGTCAGAAAGAGAAGGCTGGCAAGAAATTGGCCAAGGTTTTCACTTCCATGCTGAGGCTGAAGCCGAGAGAATGGGGACTGTGGGTACTGGCGGCGAAGCACTATTCTGAAGAGCAGGGAGACATGAGCACTGCAAGGAGCTACATGCACAGAGGTTTGCGCTTCTGCAAGGATGAGAGGCGCATGTATTTGGAGTATGCCAAGCTCGAGATGGTTTATCTGGCTAAGCTGGCAGCGAGAAGAAAAATCCTCGGTCTGGACGAAGAAAAGACCCCCGAAGCGCCTAAAGAAGAGGACGACAACATGATGATGTTGCCTGAGATCTCCGCCGAAGACATCAATCCCGAGGCCAACAAGGGTGTAGAGGAGGTCAATGTGGAAGCACTGAAGCGACTGGCCAACGCGCCAGCTTACACCGGAGCTATTCCGTTGGCAATCTTCGACGCCGCCATGAAGCAATTCAACGAGGACGGCGACGTCGCAAACGACTTCTTTGACCTCGCTGCGACCTTCGACTCCGTACCCTCAACTCGCACCATCCTCAACACCATCTACGAACGCATCCAGAGCGTCGCCCCGAACTCCGCCGACCAAATCATCTGCGAAGCGAAGATGCACACTTTCAGCGTTGCGCCTACATCAGTCGAGTTCCCAGCCGCACTCAGTCAAAGTATCGCAGTCCTCAAGTCAGGCTTTACCCAGACCACTCCGGCTGTGCAATCCAAGCTTGCCGAAAATGCGGTGTTCTTCCTCTTGCGCCTTGTCATGCAGAAGGACGAGATGGACGAGGGTGTTGCTCGCGTACTCGAAGCGAGCATCAAGAGGTATCTGCGCGTCTACGTAGAAAACACGCGAGGAGGCGCGGACAAAGTACAGACCCTGCCTGGAAAGCTACAGCACAAAGGCAAGCAAGCCGAGGGGGAAGCTCTGAAGTCTTACACGCAAAGCATGGGATGAAGCTCTGGGTGAATCGACGCATTTCCAAAGTCCATCATCTAGAGAGCTATTCAACAGCTTCGTTGGCTTCGCCAATGGCCCTTCGGCATGGTTCTTCTCGTGAGAAAGCCGGACGCCACAGCAAGCTCTGGATCTCGTCAGGTTACACACAACGACTCCGGCAGCTTTGCTCGCGGTCACATCTTGAGGTCCACCATGCACATGCTCAATCTGAGTTGCTGGTCAAAGTTAATTTTACCATGGCTCCGGTCAAACGGAAGGAGAGTAGATGTAGACGTTGCTTGCTTCATCTGATTACGGGAAGATGTTCACATGCGTTGAAGAAATGCAATTCCCAAGGAACATCGCAAGTCAATACTTCACCGAGAGCGTGGAAAACATCGACTGAAGAGACAAAGATGCATGTTGTCAAGGTAGTCACTATTAATAAAGACTTGTATTCATCGCAGACTCTGGGGTATATGCGCATTTGAAAAGTAAAAGCTAGAAATATTAGCTGATCATCCCAACTGCTCTCCCATCTCTTCTTCAATCAATATAGACCAGCCATCCGTAATTTCTCCCGTGCCATTTCCTGGCTACCTTGGCTCCTGCGCCCGTCGGTTGACTGAACGCTACCTGATTCTTGAAAATCTGCTTCGGAGCGGCGCTAGGGTCCTTTGTATCATTGTCGTGTTGTGTCTTTGGAGTTGATTGATCGCTTGTAACAATAGATGCTCGCTCGTTGTGATGCTGCAGTGCTTGGTTCAGTAGTACCTCTGCGATGCCGTGTCCACGTTGTGACGATGACACCCAGATGCGTGATATCCCAAGCACAGCTGGCGAAGACCTTGTTGCTAGCTGGATCGGCTGACTTGCAGCAGCTTTATCGCTTGCTTGCTGAGCGACACGCTTCGCACGCAGCCGTTCGAGTGCAGACATTTTGACAGTCTCTGGCGCGGCCTTTGCTGTAGGCGGCTTTGCTGGCTCCAAGACTTTCCTCGCCTCTGTGATCTGCTCTGCCAGCAATAGGCCGATGCACTTCTGTTGTCGAACGTACATGTACACCGTGAATCGACCGAGTGATGATTTCGTTCCCAAGTGTTGCGCGTTGGTGCTCCAGAGCTGCTCGTCGGGTATGTCCACGGCACCCAATTCCCTTTGCACAACATCCAGTGCTGCCCTTGCGCGTTTCCTTCGCCAGACGCTGTCGAAAGCATCCACGGCCGCGATCTCGTCTTCTTTTCTCGAGGTCTTGAAGATCGTTCCCTCGCGCCCTTTGCTCAGAAACTCTTTTCCAACATCAAATCCCTCAGCGTTCTGCTTGTGATACTTGTCATGCAGTTTCCGATCCTCTTCCGACGAGGCGATGTACTCCATGCCGCACGTCTTGCATTTCTTCCGAACCTCCTGGCCAATACTGATCTGCATTTGCGCCAGTGGTTTGTCATTGTTGCTCGGAGCAGTTGGCGTTGGCTTTTTGGCAGGCCGAGCGTTGTCACTGATCGATGTGAGTGATTTCCGTTTTCCCAAGATCGAGAATGCGCTGACTTTCGGTCTTGAAAGTCGTGTATCTGCCGAGTATTTGGTACTGCTGGCCTTCTCCCAGGGGAACTCTGGCGGCGATGAAGGCGGACTCGACGCGAGGAAGGGTCCGTCTGAGAAGAGTGGATTGTCGCTAGGAACTGGCGTTGATGATATGTTGGCCGGAGGCGACGATTCGAGAGGTAGATCCGCCATGTTGGGTCTCTCAGGCGCAACAATGCCCGGCGGACTACTCGCAAATAATTTTGAGGATGATGTTCTTTGGCCTTACAAGTCGCGTGTCGAAGAAAGACGCGTGCCTCGGTGTTACCAAATTTGGATTAGCCTAACGGACACTGCCGCTTCGCGTGGCTGGCTGACGATCTTCACATGTCAAGAGTCAGAACAGTCCACCCGCTTACGTCTCGAAAGCTGCCCAGATAAGCATCGGCAAGCTACAAATGCACACATTTCTACCTTTGTCTCGAAGCTATACCGTCTGAACCCGTCTTACATTGTGTCTTCTACTTGACTTCAACATGCCTCTATCAACTATGGCCCCGTCACGCACAATTTCTGTCAAACCGTTGACCGGCAACTCGTTCCAGGACTATGGCGAGGTGATAGAAGATCCGGCAACCCATAGTGAGACTCTTTCCTTCAACACGATCGAAGCAAACCAAGGATCTGCCAGAAAAGTACTCGACGTCACACATATGAACAACCACTATGCCTTGTCACAATCCAAAAAGCCTGCTTCATCAGTGGTCAACATGTTCGTCTGCAAACCTCGATCACTGGAGCAAGTGGATGGCAACGGTGTCTTTCCGGTCAAGATCCTGGAGCGTCACCCTTTCACTCCTCAGACTTTCATCCCCATGGGCTTGGACCGCAATGACAAGGAAACCGCGTACCTGGTGATTGTGGCACCAACACTTCCTCTCAGCCAGAGGACCCGCGATGAAGGTCTGGTACCACCGTACCCGGTAGCACCGCCTAAACGAAAGCTCAGCTTGCGCGAGCGGCTTCTTGGTAGTCGCCCAAATCCGTTCACAAACGACCATGTGCCTACTACTACGCCTCCTGTGACTTTTGATCTGTCACCATCTCAGCGGCCTAAGGGGCCAGGTCTGCCTGACTTGAGCAAATTGCAAGCATTTATCGCACGAGGCGACCAAGCTGTCACATATGGTCCGGGAACGTGGCATGCCCCTATGGTGGTGCTTGGGCAACGTCCCATTGGATTTGTGGTGTTGCAGTACGCGAACGGAGTCGCGGTGGAGGATTGCCAGGAAGTCGATATTGTTACGCCAGAAGGTGGAAAAGGAATCAGTGTTGTGGTCGGGGATGGGGTAGTGTCTGGTGATGTACCTGTTCAAGCGAAGCTATGATCAAGTGAATGATATGCAGACATATGAACTAAAAGCGTATGACATTTGACGAACGCTTTTAAGGATCATCAGTGCATCCGTGGTCTATCCTGTCTAAGCATCAATTCCCAACGGGCAGACGACCGTTGAAACGCTGCCGTTGAAATAATCATTCAATATGTGAGTCTGGAAGAGCACGCCCATTCTGCATCTGCCTTTTTGTCACATCGAGTTGATTTCCCTCTCGTTTCTTCAGATTCAGATATGTCGTTCGGCAGTTGTACAGTAGTGACGGCTTGGCACGGTTGCGTCAAAGCCCGCGTGTACAGCTTGCTTGCGTCGTTGCTTGCTCGTTCGCTCGCTTGTAAGAGGGGCAGCTCAACACCTTTCGTCGCAACACATGGCGGATCTTCAGGGCTAAAACCGCCGGCGATCTTTCTTGACATCGATGTTTTCTCGACCCCTGCTCCTGACTTTTGTTGCCTCATTATTCTCATACCACAACGTCTGGTCGCACCCAGCGCAAAGCGCAGCCTGTTAGTATGTCTGGCAACCCGTTCCGCCGGCCTCAAGTGAGCAGGCCACCGGATGAGAGCGCAATAGACGACGATAACGATGTCGACGTTCCAAAGTGTAAGCAGATGCCTGTGGAAGGGTGGACGGATTCGGAAGGAGGCTAAGACATCGGAATGCTACAGCGCCGCTCAAGACAAAGAATGGGAAGCCCAAGAAGCGCGTACAAATCATTTCACCACCGCAATCGCCGGTCGAATCGCCGGAAAGGCCCAGAAGACTATCAGATGGCAAGACAGGATCGCCTCCACCGCCGCCTGTGTCTGTCACGCCCGAAGATGTGGTAGCGACGAATGCGACTTCGACCGCGGACAGCCACCTTCAGCAGGCTTTCTTGAACACGCAGAGGAACTCGGACGGATCTGCTCCTCTTTCGCCCCCGATAGAGTCGGGAACAATGCGCGCACCATATAATCCCTTCGCGCGGACTTTGGCGACAGCAGATGCCCACTATGGCCTTCAGCGGGCAACGACGGAAGAGCAAGGCAACAAGAAGCAGACATCCGGCGGCCCTCCGAAGATGAATGTGGACATGTTCAAGAATATACTCATGACAGGCAGCGCGAGCCCTTCGCCGCCTGTCTCCGCTCCTGCGCAACCCTCGCGACCACAAGACAGCAGTAGTAGCACGGATACATCCTCTGTGTCACGGCAATCGCTGTTCGACCCTACCCACGAGCTGCACCTTGATTCGCCGAGGACATCTTTTGACCAGCAGTCAGGCTCTGACGAGGACCAAGGGGACAATGAACATGCACATTTGATGGGTCCAACAGTATCACGACCAGAAGCGGAAGGACCACCACCACCACCGAAACACAAGCATGGGAAGGCTTTAGGCCCGAAAGGACCGCAGACGGTATCCTTCGCAGACTTCAACGAGTCAATTCCTACAGACTGGCAGCAACCTTCTGGTCCAAGAACACCACCAGTGAACAGCGCTCTACAAGGAATTCTGCGACCGTCAACACCGAGATCTCCTAGTAGTGATCTGAACAAACCACTTCCGGCACCTCCGGAAGCACAAGCAACGTCCGCGCCTGCACCTCCAAAAGAAG
Source organism: Cladosporium sp. IMV 00045 (assembly GCA_001931905.2). Lineage (NCBI taxonomy): Eukaryota > Fungi > Ascomycota > Dothideomycetes > Cladosporiales > Cladosporiaceae > Cladosporium > Cladosporium sp. IMV 00045. The sequence goes on along the minus strand of MSJI02000912.1, from coordinate 99,515 downwards.
AAGAAATGGAAAGCAACACCCCAACGGGCCAAACGCCTACGCTATCGCAACCGGATGTTCCGCAAGCGAAGAAAATACCTCCTCCGCCACCACCAACCGCGCGTAGACAAGGCGGTGGAAGAAGCCGCAGTGGTTCGAACCTGACGCAAAATTCCATACAAGAAGAAGATGAAACCCCAAAGCCAACATCGAAGGCCGTCCCACCTCCACCGCCTTCACGGAGAACACACAACCCCCCTTCACAGCCATCGCCATCTGTCGAAACCCCACCAGTCACTCAACCAGAAAGCCTCTCCGCAGAGAACAGGCCTACTCCCCCACCACCTCGCCGCAACCCCTCCAAGAGCGGCTCACACATTCGATCGCCTTCAAATGCATCCAGCAACAGCATCCCCAGGGCCGAAGGTGGTGTACCTCCTCCAGCTCCTCCGCCTCGACGAGGCGCCGCACCAAAGCGTAACAGCCTCGGGGATGACTACAGGAAGCCAAGTGACCAGAGCCTGGGGTCAGAGACTTCAAGTCTCAAGCATAGTGATGAGACCGCAAAAAACAGCGCGTCACCCGCTGAGCCGCAAAGAGACATGCTGGCGGATCTTGCGGCTTTGCAAGCTGAGGTTGATGCTTTGAGAGCGAAAGCTGGGCATGGATGATAAGGACACCCTGGGTCGAACTATTTCTCTATTCGCAATGACTGGTCCTGGGCGTCAGATGGATGAGCAATGTCAGCTGTCATCACTGGAAGATGACTAAGCTACACAGTAGCTGAATCTGCGACTATTGAGTGAGACCGTCCCAAAGGACGAGGTTAAGGAAGCAAGTCTGCTACATTATAAGACACAGGCCAAGAGTCTCACAATTTGTGTCATGCAGAATACCCTGGGCTCATTTCTGGAGACTCATATTGTCGAGTGCACACTTCCACTTTGATCTGTTACAGGCAATGTGGGAACCGTTCTGAAGGCGTGGCAAGAACTGGCTGGGGTCATATGTGAGATTCAAGTAGACCATCGGTCATACGGACTGCATTTGGATGAACAAATTGTGCACAAACACACATAAACCTTCCGCCCGTCGATCGCAGGGCATCGCGTTGAATCACTATATCATGCCTCATGAAAATTTCTGACGAGCCCGTCGTTGCGGCGTGCAGTCACAAAGATGCTTTACAATTCATGTACATCGTCAATAACGTCAAACTCTATCGCAAATCATCCGTATACCCCAACCTATCCCTCTCATCATCACAAAGCCTCCCATACTCCAGCAACACACGATGGACATACAGCAACATGTCCTCCTTCCTCAACACCCTCTCCGCCCACAACCTGCCCTCAGTCGCGATCCGCTCTCCCTCCACATCGTGATCGTCGCCGCTACCAAACCCCAAGAAATACGCCATCGTCGACCAAAGATCCCGCAGCGAGATGTCCAGTGGGATGAAGTGCACCCAGGGCGTCAACCGGCTGTCGTGCCACTCCTTGAAAATCGTCGCTTTCATCGGGCTGCTGTTGGAGAGCATGAAGGCTCTAAAGCGGCCGGACAGACTGTTGCCGTCGATGTCCGGGAGGTATTTCCATCGGTATTGCTTTTTCATGGCGATCGCTGGGACTTTGCTGTAATGTTGGGAGAACGATGAGCAGGCTTTGTTGGAGTTGGAGGGAGTGCAGAGAAGGTCTGTGAAGCCGGCGTCGGCGATTGAGTCGAGCCAGTTGGCGAGGGCTTGTGAGTCTCTGTGGTGACTTGGAGCTTTGGAGCCGTCTGTTGTTGGGTATTCGTACGCGTCGTCGCTGTATCGAAGTGAAGTGTCCGAGGCGTTGAGCATGGAAACTAGTCGTTGCCGGTGCGAAGTCTTCCACGTAGACGCGTGGACTAGGCCTCCTGTTGCTTTGCCTCGCCAGACCAGGCCGTGTAACTTTTCGTGCCAGGGCGTTGATGTCTTGCCATCTCCCCACCACGTCTTTCCCGTGAACAGAGCGTCGTCTGTGAAGTAGGCTGGTGGAGGTAAGAGGATGTCGTTGCTTCCTTGCAGTTTCGCTGCGCTGAATATGGGGACAAGACTCTTCGTGATGCTCAGTGTTGCGGGTTTGATGAGGCTGCCGTGCATATCCGCCCATTCGTGATGGGAGCAGATGTCTTTGGCTGCTGTCCAGTTGGCTCCACGCTCAAGAAGTCCATAGTCTTCTGAGGTCTGCTGTTTCCAGGGCGGAAATGTATCCAGCACGTGTGGCCATAGTTTGCCCGTCGTGGTCCAGTTTCCTGTTGCAGCACGCAATTTACCCTTTGCCGTCAGTTTGTTGTGATTGTTCAACATGCTATCCAGAGGCAAAGTCTCCATATGCTCTCTATAATGCGACGCATTCGTCATCAACTCATTGATCTCCTGCCACGGGACGAACACGCGAGGCTCGTCAAGTGGGTTAATGGCGATGTCCATGTCTGGCAAGTCCCGCGCAACCTGTTGGATCATATCGCCCCAAACGCGAGATCGAAATCGTCCCTTTGGGATGTTGTTTATTTTCTCATTGCGAATGCGAAACGTCCATGTCCAAGATTCGAAGGAATCGCGGATATTGCCAGGTCTCACGCCCCAGAAAGGTTCAAGATCCTCGTAGATTTGGTCGAACAAGCTTTCCGCAATGACCGCTCGGCTTTTGCGAGCGCGCGCGAACCATTTCTCAAAGCCAGGCGGCGGATGTCGACCACGGCGCCGTCGGTATGAGTCCGCACTCTCTTGCAGTGTACTGGGCTCGTCCTTGATTTTGATGGCATGCGCCTCTCGCGCGTCTCTAATCACATCATCGAGGAAATGGTGCTCCCGCGCGCTCTGGGGCGACAGATCCAAGCGCGACAGGTCTCTTGATGAATCTATCGGAGATCGTGAAAGGAAGTAAAAGACCGACAATATGCATATTGATACAACGACAAGTCGGATATGCCTGTAATGTGCCATTTGCGTATTGAAAGCATTTTGAACGCAAACAAATGACCAACGGCCGGCCACGAGGACCTACCAGAACTATAAGAACCCACCGAAGGAACACGAGTTAGTGCTAGCTTTCCAGTGGCCGTATCCTTGATCTGAGCCATGGCTGCCTAAACGACATCGCCAAGAAGCGCGAATGCACTTTAACCTTGGATGCGATGTGATGTCCGTCCGGATGCAACAAGTTGCCAAATGACAGCGGCGAGGCACTGCACTTCATTATCGTGTCGCCCTTCGTCTCTCCCCAACAACGAGATTCGATACTCATGTCCATAGAACAATTGAAGGTCGGCCTCATCTCACAGACTCAACATCACATTTCGTACAATGCGGAGATACAATAGAGGAAAGTCAAGAGATGGAGCGTGCGGTTCTTCGGTGCGAACAAGGATAACCTCAGCCTCTTCCCTCGCGGCTTGGTCGGACTTGGCGTTGTCCCGCCGTGTCTCGAAGACGTTGGAGATGCTTTGATCTAAACCTAAAAGCGGGTGGTGCTGTGGGGATCTTTTCCACCACTTGAAAGCAGACGACTCATGAATGGGCGATGACCTCTATTGGCTTGTCGAGGTACAAGGCCTTTGACTCGTGAATAGAGCGAGTCGTATTAATTGGATTGATCGGTCACCATCGATTTTGGAGACCATACGGATATGTGCTTCGCCTTGCCAGCACAACAGAGTTGATGATCGTATGCCGACCGTAGCTGTCTGTGATTTCAAACTTTCAAACGATTAGATCGATCAGTCTCGATGAGGCGCGCGCCGCCTCTGCTAGAAATCGCCCCTTCAGCCTCCTCAAATAACTTCAAGCGATCTTGGTTGCGAAAAGTCAAGTTGTAGAGACAAAACTCTATCCTCTTGCAAAGAGACCGCCGACCCAGCAAAACTGAACGTTCTCGATCGTGCAGCAACGTTCAAAGCCGCGTTCGGAGTGGCTCCTGGCTTACTGGCAGCGCTTTTCGCGCCCGCACAACGAAATCCGCCCAAAATGAGCAAAAAATTATATATCGACGGCGGCAACGACGACGATGTCGTAAAGAGCAAAAGAGTCGTGTCTCCCCTCCCGGGTTCGAACCAGGGACCTCCCGTCCCGCCGCTAGTATCAACCCTAACCCAAAGAAGGATCACCGTGAAAAGCAAAAGAAATGTCTCCCCTCTCGGGATCGAACCAAGGGCCTTGAGATTTACGATTAAGATTCGTCTGAGCAGTTACAGTCTCACGCTCTTCCAGCTGAGCTAAGGAGAGTGAACTAGCTATGCTAGTCTTAGCTTGGGAGGCTGGATGACGAGACTCAGCTGAGCAACAATTATATAGCATTTGAATTGGCCGGGGGCTCAAGATGATCGAGGACCGGATCGGAAGAGGGATGCCTTCGTGATGCGTAGGTATCACACAGATGTCAAGTGTTGGTGATTTCCAGCCAGTCCACCAGTGGAAACGACTTCCCATGAGCGATAACGGAATGAGTCACGTTTGCATATTGGCCATAGACACGAGAAAGCCTTTCGAGTTCCAGTTCAGTGGCCTTGTCAAACGAAACAGACGTAGACGGCGATCTTGCACCAGCTTTTGGCTCTGTTGCACATTCGGATTTTGGCAGTTTCCAATCAATGTCCTTGGGAGAATCGACATGACTCGCTGGTAGAGTGATGAGTACTATTCGATAGTCAATGGTACATTGTGTTTGCCGATGTGTCGCACTGAGTCCGGTGTTCGATGTTACTCGACGTAGCCAGCTTGATCGAACGAGGGCAAGGGTTATTTGCGGAGGCAAGTGATATCTCAGCGGTGATAGTGCACGCAGCACATTTACGGAATGGTGCATATATGCATTATGCTGCGAAGTTGAAGTTGCATTCTCCTGATCAAGACGAAGTGAGGTTGAGATGTGCATGTCTAAGAGGAAGGAGCGTTTGGCGTCGCGACTGCTGGCTTGCGTGAAGGATGCCCGCACCACATCTCATTCGCAATCTTCTGCACTTGAGATTGATAATTCAAGACATTCAGATGTCATAGGAAAAGAAATATTCAGCACGTAGCGAAAACAACACTGATCAATACAACGCTGATAAAAACTTTGGTATCGTAATACAACATTCCAGCAATACGCCCGCGTAAACACTCATGCCCACCCTATCCTGCAAAAGCAAAACGTCCGAGGTCAAGACTTGGCCTCTCGTCCTCCTCTTCCTGAATATTGCTGTACGGACTAGCCGGTACGATGAAATCTTCGCTTCCCTTGATCTCTGCTTCGAGTTTGTTGGGCTCTCCGTCGACATGGTCTTTCTCCAATGCTAGCCATTCTTCATCGCTCAACAGATGATCGCCATCTTCTGGTTTCGCCTTATCATCTTTCTCATCAGCGCGAAGTGGCGATGCTGGCACTGTCGCAGAGTCTGATGCTGGAGCAATAGTTTTCGATTTTCCAGCATTCCCAAACGAAAAGGCTTCCGTGATGGAGTGATTGTCGGGAGGCGTAGCTGGCTTCTGAGCCTTATCGTCTCTGTCGGCGGGGTTGTACGCCCATTTCGCCTTCAAGCCTTCAAAGCGAGACGACAAACCTTTGGTGAATATGCTCGGTGAGTCGCCAACGCTTTCGAAAGATGTTGCAGGGGTGTCCAAGTCCTGCGATTCGCCAGGAATGGTCGATGTAAAAGACGAAGCTGTGTCTTGTGTGAGGTCCTGCGAACCAAGGCTCTCACGATCCTTACGATCAGATTTAGGAGCATCTGAGAAAACAGACAACCTCTTCCGTTTCTTGGGTGACGGCGATTGAGCAGGATTATCAGCAAGAGCAGCCACAGCATCCTGCACAGAATCATCAGACCACAGTTCAAAGTCGTCCTTTTTCTTAGAAGTTTTTCTCAACGATGGACTGGCGCCGAAGTAGCGGCTACTGGAGCCCTCAAGAGTACGTGTGCCGCTTTTCGCGGCCGCCATGCCGCTGTCTGAGCAGAGACGCTGTCTCTTAGGGGGGCTCGCACCGCTGAACAGCTGCGCACTCATCGTACGCCGGGGAGGCTGAGGCGCTGAGCTCGGCGCAGGCATGCTCGCTACGCGGTTCAATGCAGGTGGTGGCCGCATGGGGTGTGCCTGTGACGCAGACCATGACGCGCCCCTCTGCGCCTCCAGCAAGCGATATTGGCTGGGAGAAGGTGTGAAGGAGTTGGGATCAAGCTCGGCAAGTGGTGTTCGGCGAGGCTTGAAGAAGTCCGAGATGGGCTTTCCCGGCTTTTGTGTGGGTGTTTGCACGACATTTGACCTTCGTGATGGAAAGTCTTGTCGATTGGGTAGTATCAGTGGCAACTTGGTATTTGGGTCTAGATCGCCCGATGCGACGCTGCATGCTACACCATCTTCGACGTGTTTGCCAATATAAGGCATGTCGTCTAGATCCAGGTGCGTGGGAACTTTGGTGAGGTTGACAAGACATTTCGCTTCCGGGCAGAACACCCTTTGGTACAAGAACGTCCGCTCAGCTTTGGTAAACGAATCCAGATAGTCGGCAGGGACTTTCTTTTTGCCATCGAATTGAAGGGTGCGAACGACCTTCTCAATGGTTCTGTGCTGCCGGACGAGCCGATACGCCGTCTTTACGCCCAGCTTCTCTATGCCAGGTAGATAATCGCACCCAGAAAGCATCGCCATCATGCGGAAATCGTTGAGCTGCCAACCAACAAGGCTCACCTCTCGACAGGCGGTAAAGTCATCTCGTCTGATCATCACACATTCACCATACTGATCAAGCTTGGTCAACAAGCATCTGACACCGAAGACCAGTAAGTCGGAATCTTCGCTGATCACGCCCTGGATTAGCCCCTGCTGTTCCAGATAAGTAAGTTGGCTATCTGCCTCGTAGGGTGCGACGACGTAAGGAACGCCGGCAGCCTTGAGCTCTTCAATGATCTCGCGTGCCATTAGGGGCGTGACATCCGCAGCTTTCTGCAGCTCATGTTGTGCCAGACCGAAGTTTCCCTCTTTCAACAGCTGCAAGCCGATCCTCCTGCTTTCTTTGCGTCGCTCTGCTCTATCCTTTTCTGTGTGGGCTTTGCTGGGCAAGTTGTCTCCATCGAACACCATGTATGGCTTTACACCAAAGTGGATGAGCATTCGGACGCGGCTCATGACATAGTCGACATATTTGCGGGTAGGCCTGCCTTGGGCAAGCTCAACGGCACAGGTGAAAATGGCACGGTGAAGCCAGCCATAAGCGTCAATTCCGATCGTTTTGCCGGCAAATTTGCGTAGATGGGTAGGCTTTTGGATGCTCTTGAGGAGAGGTAGTAGCCCTGGGATGTTTAGTGTTACTCCCTAGGGTACCTATCACAGAAGAGGTACGTACCTTGGATGCCCATGTTCGGCCGAATGTGAAGAAGATGGCGGACTCGCCGTCAGCAGCAGGTAAAGTGTACAATGCGGTCATGTCAAGATCATTGACGAGTCTCGTATGCGAGCGGCAAAGTCACCAACTCGCTTGTCGTGTCTCAGTCCACGGACAACAACATGTCCCTCTGGTCTCCTTAGATAGATGTCGAGGATCCAGCCTGGGGAAGACGCGAAGACGCGTTGCGGGAAAAACGGGCGGGAGCGAGCCAAATTCGACCCCTCGACCTCGAGGCGAGACCATCAAGATTTCCTGAGATTTCTTGCCGGCATTTTGCTTTGCGCCACGGCCTGACGACATATAATCAACAACTTCTCAAATATCGACATTGTTCCTCGAAGATCGTCAAGATGCCTTCAAAGTTGAACAAGATCCAAAAATTGGTCACCAAAAAGAAAGGTGCCAACGCAAAATCTCTGCACGAGAACAGCAGAGATGCTCTTCGTATTCGCAAAGCTGCCGTGCGTGACGACCGCGTGGCAAGAAAGCACAAGATTCAGAAGGGAGCCAATGAGTCGTGGTTGAACCGCATTGCATGGTTCAAGGAGAACCTGCCCGACACTCTGCACCCGTTCGACCAGACAGAACTGCAGGCTGCTGCTGAGGAGTACCTTACTCGCTTGGACGAGGAGATCACGCAACTGCAATCCGAGCGAAGGGCTGGAAGACCGGCGAATACTAGGCAGCAACTCCTTGAGCAGGCGAAGGATGGCGAGAAGAAGGAGTATGAGAGCGGCCTTTGGATTCCGAACCTGCAGGATGAGCAGACGCTCGTCAAGTTGGATGCGTGGCAGTACGACTGGCTCAGCCTGAGCAACATGAACTTCGTCAGGATCCAGCCTACTGGGGTTGTGAAAGAGGCCCATTTCCCGCCCAACAAGGCGGCTTGAGAATTTATACTCCTTCTTCGCCACAAGCAATCACATGCGATGCCAATCGACGCCATTCAGATGCTGCGCCTGTCGGGAGAGAAACTATATTCGACTGCAGAGTCCCAGCTGCATGGCCACGACCACAGTTTTACATTAATTGGCCGGAGCCCTGTCGAAGCTCTTATTCACGAAAGTTCTTTGGGCGACCACCTCATCCGACTTCGGAATTTTTTCAATCTTCAACGGCCTGATATGATTTCTGCACACGACATGAATTTGGCTGATGGTTTCTACATGGAACTTCGAACGCCGCCGAGTTTAGCCGCTTGTCGTATTGGTGCACAACTGGTCATTCACCACCCGGAATTTTTTTGAGGTCAAATGAAGGAAGTGACATGGATCGAATGCACAGCACCTACATGGGAAGAGCAGCCTATGTACATAAAAGAGCCGTCGAACGCCACTGTTTCAATTTTGGATGGTCAAAGGCTCTAACTTTAGCTCATGGTGTGTCTTTCATGAAGGATGAAAAGGTCAATAGCGAACAGCACGTTTCAATCATCATACCAACGTTTTATCTTCGCACGCGCGCCAAAGCTCTCACCTGAGCGGTCTTTCTAGATACAACTTGCTTTCCTTTCATGCACAGACTTTGTGGTCGCCGATATATCCGACGATTACTAGCCACCCATAAAGTTCCGCAAACGATCCATGAGCCCGCGGAAATGTGCATCGAAGAGCGGCTGTGCAATTGTTGAACTTTCGCGATCGCAACAACATGGAAATCGATGATATTCCGACCACAGCAGCAAAGAAACTCAGTAGCAATCCAATAGCCAAAATAGTTACAGCATCAACCATAAAGACTGCCGAGCATACACCAAGCAAAAGAAGAAAAGGCTTGTCGTATTTGCTCAATTGACCATGCCCTGACACCGATGACCTCGACCTCCGACGCTCGGTCCACCCAAACTCGCTTACCCAACTCCCCCAAGCTCCCATCCGTCACCCGACCACAAGCCGAGCGATAGCTCTTAGAAACAACCAAACAAACCACCACTCCCACGACCTCCCAGAATCACCAAACCCTCACAACAACCATGGCCTCCCGCATCCCCTCCCTGCTGCTCCGCAGCAGCGCCCGCCCCGCCAGCTCCTCAATCGCCCAGACCGCCGCCCAGCAGAGCAAACGCTCCTTCCAGACCTCGCGACGAATGCTGCAAGACGTCGCGCCTGTGCGCAAGCCCGTGGGCGCTTTTAGAGGAACGTGAGTCTTTCCTGCGCAAGACCGAAGCTGCATCTATTTGGGAATAATGAAGAGGAGGGTTTGGCTGTTGTGGACGAGCCGGGGAGCTCCGAAGGGACGGATGGGGATTGTCATGGGGGGGGGGACTCGAAAGACGACGACGACGACGACGACGACGACGACGAAATGCAACGGGCATGGCTTTTTACGGAAGAAACGTCGCAACTAACAATCTACCGTTTGGCACACAGGATCTTCGGCTTCCTCCTCGGCTCCGTCATTTCCGGCGCGGGCCTGTACTACTACGTCGTGGACGAGTATAAGGTGTCAAACGAGCTTTTGACCGAGGATGTATACGTACGTTTTTATGTTTGGGACAAGAAGATCATGCTGGCGATCTGCACGAACACGGAACTGACGCGTCAACAGGCTCTCCAATCCGCGGTTCAGAGGCTAGAGGGCTACGTGAAGGGTTTGGAGTCGGAGGTTAAGGGGAGGAAATAAGGCGAACGAGCCAGTCGCTCTGACACGATCCGCGAACGATGAGAGTGAAGACGACGGCAACGGGACTCAGCTTTCAAGGTCTCGACGGCGAGTGTGTTTCGTCTCTTCTGTACATGTATATACCCAAACTCGAACAACTCAACAAGAAAATCCAGAATTCCGCTTACCCAGTGCATCTTCCATGTGCAAAAAGATCCAGAGCGTTCCAGATCGCTAATTAAAAAAAAAAAAACGCCAGTCTTCCCGCTGTATTCAAATGACAAAAAGACATAACAAAAGTCACACAGATTGAACCACCAACATCCCCCCTCAAGCAGCCACCTTCTCAGCAGCCACCTTCGTCTTCTCCGCCGCAACCGCCACCTTCTCGGCAGCGATCTTCTGCAACTTGGCCAGCTGCTCCTGCCTCATCTTGCGCACATACCTGAACAGCAGCACGAACACGAGCTCCATCCTCTCCTTTGTCATCATCAGGAAGCCCTGCACCAGCAGGCCCTTGAGAATCTGCGGGCCGATGCCTTTAAACAGTCCCAGAGGCCCTTCGTGCTTGATGATGTAGTTCATGACTTCGATGAAGGATTTGAAGGGCTTACCGTTGCGAGAGGGAGGGGGCCGGGATTGCAGGCCGACTTTGGCGACGATTAGGGGTTGGGTTGCGATTGTGGCGAGGGCTTTGGACATGGCGCCGAGGACTGGGGGTTTTTGTTAGCTGGCTTGTTGCTGATGAGGGGTTTTTCTTTGATGGGGTTGGGAAACGTACGGAATGCCTCATGCGCTCTCAAGTTCGCCTTGCCGGGGTACAGAACATCCCTCAGCCTCTGGTAGGCGCCATATGTGATGGCCGGGTTGACCACGAGCACCAGACTGGCTTTCAGACCCCTCCACAGACCGGTGTATCCATCCTCGCTCTCGATCACTTCCCGCCCCGTCGCCAGGATGCCCTTCTTCTGACCCTTGGGCTGCGTCTGCTGCCTCGTCGTCACGACCGCGATCGGGATGGTGAACAGCTGCGCCAACGCGCCCGCGACGGCTCCCAGGCTCAGCTCCACGGCCGTGCTGGTCGGCCTGCCGTTCGTCTGGACTTTGTTGAAGTAGACGCTGCGCACGGTCGAGTACCAGTAGAAATAGGCGAAGTTGGTGCTCGCGACGCCGATCAGGCTGCCCACCATGCCGCTGTACAGACCAGAGACGCCCTCGTCGTCCAGAATGTGTTTGATTGCGTGCAAAGTGCCTTCGTAGTGCGGGTCGTCTGTGGAATCGCGCGGCGCGGCGCCCGGTTGCGGTTTGACTTGGACTTGCAGGCGGGTTTTGACGATGTCGAGAGGGTAGACGAGGGCGTTGGCCAGGATGGCGCCGGTGGATCCGGCTATTGCCAGGCCCCATGGTGGGACTTCGTTCTTGGAGAGGGCGGCCATGTTGGTGCTCGTCCTGGGTTTAATGAGAGGCCGGGCGGAAGGAAGTGTTTATTATTCCCGGAGATATATATTCTAGGCTTGCTGCGCTGTATGTCCAGTCTAACAAGAGCCGCTGAAAGTGAAGAGTAATGTTGAGCTCAAGTCGCCAGTAGCGATAGGAGAGTCAGTGGGCCAAGTGCATAGAGCATGGGTGTGAGGTTGGGTCAGGTCATGATGCGATATGGGAAAGAAAATCAATTGCCTGCACCGACCGAAGGACAGCCGCATGTGCCGAGCTCTGAACCTCGGCCTGCAGCGAGTCACCAGGGTGGATTCGATGAGAGCTTGAGCATGATGCGATGCCGCTATCGCTGCTGGTTCCAAAATCCGGGGTTGGCCCAAGAAAGCCACGAGAGACTTGGGCTGTGTGAGCCTATGGCATAACGGCATGCTGTCACAGCTTCGCTCGCTTCAAAGGCCCAAAGGTTGAGGGTTCAAGAGTCGATTCCGCACAAGACCCACTCGCCGAGGCCCTCCGATGACTTCACTTGCAGCCGTGGCACGTTCAACGCGCTTGGTGCGACAGCATAGTACAGTACATGTACACATATACCCATTCTCTTACGGACGCCTGATACAGCCACCCAAAATCAGCCCCTCTGGACCATGCTTGCGCGCTTGGCAATAACTGCCTTCCATGAGCCTGTCGCCCAATGATTTGGACTCACTCCGCCAGGATGCAGATGAGCTCTCACTGAAGCTGGTACGGTCCAAGAGCCGCGCTGAGGCCCTGGAGCTCGCCATTAATGCCGTCGACACTTCGATGCGAGCCTTGAAGCTCGCCGACAATCCCATCGATCGTTCGCAACTGTCCAGGCGTGTGAAGCAGCTATTGCAGGAGGCCGAGCAGATCAAAACAAACAGCGACTGGAGGCCGCCTGTACCGGACCCTACTGCATTCAGTGACGACAGCGGCAGGGATGCGTTCATTGCGGCCAGAGAGTTCAAAGAACCTACAAATTCGCGGACTCTGCCTAAATCTGAGCAGATTCTGGTGCTGAGAGCCAGCATGCTCAGCGGCCTCAAATTTCCACCGTGGACTAGCGAGCCGGGACCTGAGGAATTCGCACTCAAGGAAGGAGAGCTGCCTTTCTCCGATGACATCGAGCTCAGTCTTTCCGACTTCCAAAGGGAGGTCTTTGATGGTTGGAAGCGCCCATCTGAGGCTTTGCCACCCCCAGCATGGTTACTGAAAGAAGACATCAACCCCGGCCCAAGCATGGACTATCCTAGAAAAATCGATGTCGTCCAAGACGCCGCTACAGACTGCTCTGTTGTTGCATCGATATGTGCTGGGGTAGCGAGGGCAGAACGCAGCCATGCGAAAATCATGCGCTCCGTGCTTCACCCTTATGGTCCCGTGGAGGGACGTCCTCTCATGTCCGAGAACGGCAAGTACATTGTCCGATTGAACTTCAATGGATGCTATCGCAAGGTGGTCATCGACGACACGCTCCCCACTAGTAATACCAGTCGGGTCATACATGTTGTCGACCGACGTAATCCAGGTCTCCTTTGGCCAGCGCTACTGGAGAAAGCATATCTGAAAGTCCGTGGCGGATACGATTTTCCTGGTAGCAACAGTGGCACAGACCTCTGGATACTCAGCGGCTGGATCCCTGAACAGGTCTTCCTCCAAGCCGACGATCTTGAGCCCGACGCTTTCTGGAGGCGCATACTGAATGCATTCACCTACGGCGATGTCATGGTGACGATGGGTACTGGCAAGATCTCCGCAACAGCTGAAAGAGAGATAGGTCTTGCAGGTCAGCATGATTATGCCGTACTTGATGTGCGGGAAATAGATGGGCAGCGTCTCTTCCTCATCAAGAATCCATGGTGTGAAGGGACGAGCTGGCGTGGTCGTTTCAAAGAAGCATCATACGTCTCGAACGACGATGAGGACAACGAAGGCGAGGACCCAGTCCACTCGTCTCGGGATCTTCTCAACGCAGACGACCAACTGTCGCCGGGCACCTTCTGGATGGACCTTGACAACGTGATACAGAACTTCGAGTCAATATACTTGAACTGGAATCCCGGTATTTTCTCACATCGGCAAGACGTTCATTTTTCATGGGATCTGTCCGACCCAGCTGCAGCATGCAGGCGGTTTGCAAGCCTCAAAGCACACCCCCAATTCACAGTGACTCCCCAAAAGCGCTCAACGGTATGGATTCTACTCTGGAGGCACTTCCGAGGTGTGGAGCATCCACGCGATGACGGAGAAGACCGCCAGGACATTGACATCAGAGGATTCATTGCACTCCATGCTTTTTACTCAAATGGCAATCGTCTACTACTGGCCGATAAGGTGGTAGAAAAAAGCAATTTTGTCGACAGTCCTCAAAACTTACTCAAACTGGAGCCTTGCCAGGCAGGAAAGCCTATAACGGTCATCCCGGGGGAGCAAGAGCTTCCCTCAGTCAAACTCAGCTTCACCCTCAGCGTATGGAGCGACTCTCCATTTACTCTGAACGAATCCCCTGAGCGCTACCCTTGCAATACCAGCATCCAAGGCGCCTGGGCCAAAGACACCGCCGGAGGCAACGCCCACAGCCCGACGTATTCCACCAACCCCCAATTCTCCATCGAAGTCACTCGAAAGGTATCCATCAGCCTCCTCCTTGAAGCGGACAACGACGCCCTCAACGTCCACCTGAAGCTCGTTCACGGCTACGGCCAGCGCGTCCGCTCCATCCGCGCTCGGGACATTGTAGTCGACAGCAAAGACTACCGTCGGCGATGCTGCGTGGCCGAAGCCGGCTCGGTCGAAGCCGGCAAATACACCATCATATGCAGCACCTTCGAACCCGACCAGCTCAGCAGATTCAGCATTCTCGCAGAGACCAGCCATCCCGTCCGTCTGGCTCTGCTGCCGCGTGAAGGCGCAGGTCGGCTTCGAACCGAACTCCCCACGGCCGCCTTCGCCCCCGGCAGCAACAGAGTCGCAGTCCCCCTCATGCCCAAAAGACTGCTGAAAGTCTACGCCGTGGCCCGCCCCACCACCCACCAGACGCCAGGCCCTTCCGCTCGCGTCTCCCTCATCCGCCTCACCATCGAAGTGGGCCGCGGCCCTCACCGGCGCGTGTTGACCTCTTCCAGCGGAGGCGAGTACTCCGACAGCAGCGCAGGAGGGATCCAGACGGACGACCTGGACGTCGACCCCAGCATGCGCAGGCTCGGGGATGTGTGGTTGGTGCTCGAGCGGATGTACGTCCACGCCCAGGTGCCGGAGGAGAAGTTTGGCGTGGAGCTGTTTGTCGACCAGCCGGGGGCTATTGCTTGGGATAGGTGGAGGGCGACGGACGATTGAGATAGATGGTCATTCATGCTTAAGTCTAGTCTCTGAAACAGAACATGCGAGTCTCGGGGCTTGCAATGCATTTTTCATTTCGCCCCTTGGTCACTTATTGCGAACATATACCCACTTGGCCATAGCCTTGGCGAAAGGTGAGATTCGAATCTGCTCGTATGCTTTCACAAACCTGCTCCGTGAATTCGTCAAGGCTCATCAATGCCTACTGTAGCATTCAAATGGCCTCTCTTCGTGCTAACGACTCATGCTGTGTTTTTGAATGATCTCCCACGTGATCTTGGCGGTGGAGCCACTGCGAGCTTGATATGACCTTTCTTCTCCGGGGACAAGTGGTTGATGGGCAGGAACTGCATGCTGAGTCTATGCTCGAGGTTTGTCTTTGCTTTGGCAAACTGTTTTGGGCACTCAGCTTTTGAGTGTTAGAATATCATTTCCATCATGTATTTTTGTGCCATGTCAAGGCACCTCGGCATTTGCATGTCCAGTCAAAAGCCGATCTCACCTTTGCTCTACGCGGCAAACTGCAGTAGCTATGGCAAACATAAGCATGCCACAAACAGCATGAGCAACACAGTACTACAAGCAAATACACACAACTGCATGTATATAAGCAAGAACAGCACACCCATCCTCATCACTACCATCCAAACCCTCACATCAGAATCCAAACCCCAACCCACCAACCACACCCCACCCAATCCAACCCAACAACCATGATCCTCTCCCTCGCACACATCAACCTTCTCGTCCCCCCCTCCACCCTCCCGCACGCCATCGCCTTCTACAGCACCACACTCGGGCTCAAACCCCACCCCGTCCCCTCGCACCGCCAGCACGACCTCGCGTGGTTCGACATCGGCTCCTCCGGCCAGCAAGTGCACATCGCGGTCGGGGTGAACGGCGAGACGGACTCGGCGCGCCACCCTTGCTTCAAAATCGGCTCCGGGGAGGACTTGCTCGCGCTCAGGCAGAGGATCTGGGAGCACTTTGTGAAGGGGGGAGAGGGGGCGCCGAGGGAGTGTGATAGGCCGGGGGAGGAGGGGTCGGGTGAGTTTGGTTTTTGTTCTTGTTGATATATATATATATTTGCTTCCTCCCCTTGCGTTTGAGTAGATGTGCTGTGCTGACCTTGAATGTTTTGGATACAGGTGATCAAAGTGCCGAGTTCCCTCAGCGGTTCTTTGCGAGGGATTTTGCGGGAAATAGGCTGGAGTTCAGCTTGTGAGGCTATTATGTTCCTGACGTTGGGAAATGTTGTAACATGATATATTGGACATATCTAATAATGCAAGCTTACGAGTATTTGCTATACTGACGGTACTTTGTCTTGTTGTAACTTCATGATCATGGTTTGCTAGGCGATTACCTATAAGGGTGGTGCTCTCAATGCTGATGAAACTCGCTACTTTCCGGATGAGAATTTACAACCGGTCTATATTGCCCTTAGAAGGCGTGTTCATGCTCTGACCATGCGTTTGGCGATGCGCGCCCTGCATTCTGACTGGCCCTTCAAGGCTCCATCTTGAGCAGATCCCAGGTCTTGTTTACCGCATTTCCTTCAGACGTCCCCTCACTCCCTTGAAGCTACTGTACATGACATAAGCTTTCATCCTCGCGAGAAACCGCTTCGTCTACTCCAACCACACAATCAGACCGATGTACAGTCCTCACAGCCCAACGAGCGTTCTTATACGCCTTCCTAGCACCCACAGCCACCTCCAACCAACTCGCGCTCGGAAAGTCTTTCCCATATTCCACCAAGAGCTCGCGTAGTGCCTCCTGCCTTTCCGCATCATCCACAGCCATATATGCGCCAATGAGACACAACGGCACATGACTTGCGCCAAGCGGTCTGTAACACGACACCTCATAAGCAAGCTCTATGGCATCGTCACAGAAGCGAACACAATCCGTCACCAGAGAGTAGTCGGTGGGATCGAGAGCGGTGAGGATCGCGTTGCAGACGATCGCGATCGATAGTAACATGCTGCGAGCGATCTGGCATAGTGGAAGCATCTTTTTGGCTGAAGCGATTGCGGCCGGTGGTGTGGAGGCATCCTTCCCACTGGACACTAACTCGGTGAGCATCGCTTGACGCTTCACGACTTCTTCCGTGTCCAAGCAAGCGCGTAGGTAGAGGTTCTGGATTTCGGTGAAGTTTTGTCGTGGAGCATTGATGAGTTCTGGGATTCGTGCCATAGACTCGATTGTGATGGTGTTTTGTGCGAGACCGTCAGAAGGGGGCCTCTCACATGTTGCAACGCTTTCCATCCGGGTTTCTTCGGTCTTTCGAGGTTTGGCGAAACCGTGGTGGGCTGTCAGGTTCTCGCGATACCAGGGATGTAGTTTCACGGTGGGATCGAAGACTGCCTCGATGATCTGATTCTTGAGGTTAGGATTGGTGTCTTGATGATTGAATACTCGATCAATACTCACCACAACCGTACACATGGAAGTAACAACTTGATGCTCGAACCCATCACCCAGTTGTTCTATTGAGAATTTTCCGGCGACAGAATTCAGGACGTGAGCCACAGCCTTTCCATGGCTCAACGATTGTTCTCCAGGCCTCCATATCCATGTCTAAACGAGAAATCAGAACAAGTGTCAAGAGCTCATGAGCACGACAGACCCACCTGACATATAAGCAAAAAGTAAATCGCACAGAGAAGCTCGACCACCCGCGTCTGGTCCGGCGAGTCCAAAGCCACTCGCAGAGCTTTGATGGCCTTACCGTACTTTTCGAGGGCCTCAAATGACGGTTCACGACGATAGACCGTCGGGTAAGCCGTAATCAGAGCCGACGCAGAAGCATCAAGAGCCGGATGCACTCCAAGGCGTCTCGGAATCTCTGGCAGAAAGACGCCATAGCAAGAAAGACTGAACCTGGGATCCTTGACGTCCAGACCCGAGACGAAAGAGCTCACGAGCCACGTTGCGCCGTTCGTCGGTGGAGATGGGGGTTTGCCCAGCGTAGTGGCGACTTGCTGGTCTGGCGGAGATTTCGATTTCCTTGGAGCCGCTGCTTGGTGGTCTTGTATTTGGATGAATTTGAACCGTCGCTGTCCACTTCCGTGGCATTTGAGACCTAGTCGCAGGCATCGCGAGCAAGAGGGTTGTTGGCCATCACACTGTGAGGTTGGTTAGAGACTTGATGGCAGTATCGAGAGGTCAAAACGGTTCACCTTCTTCTTTTGCTTGCGACAAGCGTCGCAGCCTCGTCCTGACGGTACGCCAGGCATTTTGCCTAGATCGGCCAGTAAAGCGGTATTGTTGATGTGCCATAGGAGCGAGGTGCACGGGAGAATGAAGACAAAGGTCGCAAGGTTACCAAGCCATGCGGCTGAGAGGCTGAAGCCTTGCGTGGGGTTCGACTCGTGGAGGCAGTGCCAGCAACCTCACCAGTCTGTAATAATAATTCTTGACCACACCTTGTCAGACTCATTGCAACTCATTAGCTGTCGATTCCGGGTGAACACAAATCAGAAGTCACTTTGAATTATTTCAATGGCACTATGGCGGAAATTAGAGCTCGTCTCAGGCTGAAGAAGCAGGTGTTGGTCAGATGGCAGAGAGAAAGTGGTGATCTAATCTCTAATAATTTGTCGTATCTTACATCGGGATGTCCGTAGAGACATTACTATATTTTTATTCTTTCCATGTGTGTACACCCTCCCATGCACCAGTCGTGTCGTCAACACCGATGCCATGCTTGTTACGAAATAGCCCCAGAAAACAGAAAATAATAACGCCGCGCCGCTGTAGCGCTTCCCAAGAAACAATGTACAGAATCAAACATGCCATCCCCTTTCTATGCGCCGTCGCTTGCAAAAATACAATGTATGCCAAACCAGTGCCGTTGAAAACGATTCTAGTGGAAGAAGTACTTACTCTGCCTCAGTCTCTTGACATCGAAGTCGCCCTTGGCAGGAACCTCCGGGAAAGTCAGTGGTAGCCAGACGTACAACTTGCGTTCGTATTTCAATGGGGCAGAGGTGCGTTTGGGCTTGGCGGAATCGGCCACGCCGGCAGCAGCATCAGGGTCCGCAGCAGAAAGCTCGTCGTCTGCAGCCATCGCGTCTTCGGGCCCTGGGTTGTCTTGGTCCAAATCGCTGGCGCCGGTGGGAATATCGCCGAGAGTCTGACCGTTCATGTCTTTGCAGACATCCAGAGTTGATTGATCGGCCTGAGAAAGTAGGATGGTGGCGGGCGTAACCATGGCCTCGCCTGCCGCGCGCTCTGAGGGGTCTTCACTAGCAAGAAGTCGGAGCCGCTCGCGCTCGAGAGCCAGTTCAGAGGCATCGCCAGACTTGCTTTTCATTGCTTTGCGCAACGCAGCAACTTGGTGGCCAACTTCGCTATCAGCGCTGATAGAGGCGAGGTACATGTGATCCTTGTAACGGGCAGTGAATTCCTCACGGAGGCGGCCAATGATGTCCTCGCTGTGCATGGCGACAAAGGCATCACGGAGAACGACGCTCATCTTCTCGATATCGCA
>MSJI02000912.1:59423-80235 GCA_001931905.2 Cladosporium sp. IMV 00045 | reverse complement strand
TAAAGTACACCATCGACAACATGGGCGCCGACGTCTTCAAGCAGAAGGTCGAGGAGTACTGGGGCGAGAAGTTCGAGGAGCCCAGACCCTTCCACTTCGAGTCCAATGTCGACACCTTCGGCTGGCAGAAGGACGAGGAGGGCAAGTGGCACTTCACCATGTTCATCGAGAACGGCCGCATCGAGGACACCGCCGACTTCCCCATGAAGACCGGCCTCAACGAGATCGCCAAGGTGCACAAGGGCGAGTTCCGCCTGACTGGCAACCAGCACCTTATCCTCTCGCGCGTCGACGAGGCCGACCTCCCTCTCATGAAGGAGCTGATGGCCAAGTACAAGCTGGACAACACCAACTTCTCCGCCCTGCGTCTCAGCTCCTCCGCCTGCGTCGCCTTCCCCACCTGCGGTCTCGCCATGGCCGAGTCCGAGCGCTACCTGCCCGAGCTGATCTCCAAGCTCGAGGGCGCGATCGAGGAGTGCGGTCTTCGCCAGGAAAGCATCGTGATGCGCATGACGGGCTGCCCCAACGGCTGCGCGCGCCCCTGGCTGGCCGAAGTCGCCTTCGTCGGCAAGGCCTACGGCGCCTACAACATGTACCTCGGCGGCGGCTACCACGGCCAGCGCCTCAACAAACTCTACCGCAGCTCCATTAAGGAGGAGGAGATTCTCTCCATCCTCAAGCCGCTGTTCAAGCGCTACGCCGCTGAGCGCAACGACGGCGAGCGTTTCGGTGACTTTGCCATCCGTATCGGCATGATCAAGCCTACGCTTGAGGGCAAGGCTTTCCACGAGGACGTAAGTGAATGATCTTGAGCTTTCTTCTGAGATGCTTTGACAGTTGGCTAACACATATTCACAGACCGCCGAGCTCGAAGAAGAAGACGAGTAAGAAGAACGTATATCATGACATGTAGCCACGGAAGGAAGGAGGAGGATCTTGGAAAAAGATTAACTGTTTTTTTGAATGCATGGCGTTTTTGTTTTATTGTTCCTTGGTTTGCGGCATCTCATGCGGCTACGGCTTGTGTGATCTCTTCATTTTCCACTTATCTTCGGATTCTCTGTTTTTGGGTTTTGGCGGGCTTGTTATGATTCTCTCTGGCATTTCAAAAAAGAAAGTATGTGAGGGGGAGTTTGTAAATATTTCTTGTACTTCAACGTGCGCGTAAATTCAACAAACCAATTCCAAAAAAAAAAAAAAAAAAGTCGAAGAATCTCAAACGATGGTCTTTCCCAATTGTCATCGCATACTCGTCGGCGTGAAACATTAAAGCAACAAAAAGTCCCCAAATGCTCGAATCGAAAACTCCTATTTCTTTACAATGGAGAAACTACCCACATGCCTCGAGAGCTTGCAAGAAAGCAAAACCCCAGCAGTCCGCCGTCAATATACATCTCACGCAACCTTTCCACCCTTGTCTTTCCTTCTCAAGCTCCAGCACTCAAGGAAACCTCGCCGGCTCGTAACCGTCCAACTCACCCCCTCCGAAATCCCCATCATCCTGCCGGCCCTCGATTTCCGCATCGGCTTCAGAAAAACTCCCTAACCCACCACCCCTTCCTAAGCGACGCTGCAGCGCCACATCAGCAGAATTCCCACCGAACGTCGTAGCAATTCCGTGCTGAGAAACGTTGTGCGGGATCTCATCGCTCGGCATCGACAATGCAGCGTTAGGGAAGGGGTTTGGCGATCCAGCGCTTGGGTACGCTGCCCCAGCGCGCCGACGTCTGCGCTGACGGCTTCGGCTTCGAGCATGTGCAGCTGCTTGCCTTTTTCCTGCAAGTCTTGCTTCGTGTCGTTGGATTTCTTGTTGTCGCGTTTTCGCTGTTGGTGTGTCAGGTTTGGAGTTCGTGTGATTGATTGCTATAGCGTGGCGACGGCCTGGCGGCTGATGTTCGATTTCTGACGGGGGGTGTGTAAAGAAGGGGCTTTTAAGGTAAGAGAAATACTCACGCGCTCGTATTTATTGGGATTGTGCACCAGCGCCGTGACGCCCCGGCCTTCGATCACGTCCATGGCGATGTCTTTGTCGGTCTGATGAGGGGGTTTTGTGAGTTAGTTGCTGTTGCTTGATAACAGAGGGGAGAAATCAGGTGGGTTGATGCTCACAGTCAAGAGTTGAATGATCCTCTCCATGCGATCGGAAAACTTCATCGTCCTATCTTCGCCGTAGCCCGAGTTGTCGCCGCCCGTGTCGTACATTGATGGGCCGCCGGCGTGGTAGCTTAGGGCGATTTGCTGGGGGAGATGTGTTAGTGGTGCAGGCTTTGAGGGTGATGTGGGATTGAGGATGGTACGTACGAATAAGAATCGGACGCGCGCGTTGACCAAATTGTCACGGTACTGCGCGCTATCGTACGGTTTTCTGTTCAACTTCGTCTGCTGCGCGACTCGCTGCAAGTCTTCTTTCGAGCCCGTCCCGTCGCTCACGTACGGAAGTGAGATCGCTTCGACGAGACGGCGACAATAGTCCAAGTCGTGCGTTTTGGCAAATTCGACATCATCGCCCGGTAAGGCGAGCGGAACCACGCGCGGGTACAGAGCGAGCCAGGCACTATCGACGTTGGCGTTCGGGTCGAAGTGGTACGTCGTGTGGCCGGCGGTGTGTTTGACGTGTTTGTCGTAGCAGCGCGTGCAGCGCATTCGGTCGGGGTCTTTGGATGAGTAGAAGGATTTGTCGCAGCCGGCGCAGGATCGTTTGAGACGTGAGGGTTCGGGCGTTTCTGTTGGGTCGGTAGATTCTCGTCGTCTTTTGCGGAGGCGTTTGGGCGCTTCTTCTGGAGGTGATGTGGCGGGGTGGGGAGTCATGAGTGTTGATTGTTTGATTGGTTGAGATCTGAGAGACTGGTTCATGTATGTTGGTGGCTGTGTGCGGGATAAGACGGTTGAGAGTATGTATTGTAGAAGATCGGATCTCCAGCTTGTGAATGATTTGGTAGATCTGTGAATGCAACTTGCGATTGTGCGAGATCGAGACGATGACCGGAGAGATTGATTGGAGCGTTGGCTGTGGTTTGCTGCGCAGTGAAAAGATCCACGTTGGCCAATATATGGGAAAATTCACTATGCTCGAGTCCATTCACTGAAACCGTAACTTGGTGGTCGCGGTCGGTGTTTGAATCGTTAGGGCCCGAAGTAAATGATCGTCGTATGGCTTCATCGACGACCGGGTACGACCACTCATTGCCTGAAGGTGTCGTGTGCTGAGCGTGCGGACCATGTGCCGGTGCTAGTACAGCTGTAGAATCCCCTTGGACATTATTGTAGTTGAGAAGATGAGGATCGATATTTGTGAAATCAATAAGGCCATCCCTCCACCAAGAATTGTCGTCCTGCGATTGCGCACCTTGCGGCAGTAGCCGCTCGCCATCATTGTTGTTGCTTACATGATCACCAGGTTCCATCAATCGTTGATGGAGTGCTCGAAGATGACGACGGACTAGATTTGGAGGCAGTGCTCAATTTGTCGCAATAGTGGCTGAGCAAAATCGAAGCTGTTGATGATGTCGATATCGATATCGTTAGATCCTGCGATGTTGATGGCTCAAGCAGTTGGTAAATGTGTTGAAGATGTGGTTGTGGATTTTTGCATGAACAATGGTGGGTACCATGGGATAATCAGAAGTATACGGTCAATGGCAAACAGATGGACACAGCGCATGACTGAAGTCATTGACCAAAGCCATATGCCAGCGAGCAGGTGTCTGGCGACATGAACAGAGCCCACTGGCCCGACGTGACCCGAGCTGTTTTCCAGGTACATTGGCCTACTTGTAAAGGTTTGATGGTGGCTTGGGGGTCGTTAGAAGAAGGACAACCTTGTAGCCTTTGACCAGATCCTTCACATGTCATGGTCAAAGCCGCGAGTTTCCTGGTATGTTGCCATGGCTTTCGTGCAGGGGAGTCCAGTTTGCTGACTTTTAGTCCTTGGACCAAAGATTGCCCACCGCGAGACAGCTAGTGGAAAAGGCCATGGCAAAGGAGAAAGTAGAATCGGGCATGGCTGTAGAGTCAGTCATCTGCGGTGTTGACTTGTTGCAGACAGTAGGCATGGTTAGAACAGCGCCAGCGTGTATTGTGTATTGGTCGGCCTGGCACCGACGAGAAACAACGGGTACGAATCCCTAGCTCTGGCTTGAAATACGGCGATGCCCTCCTCCTCTCAGCTGGGTAAGGAACCTTTTCCGGCCAACTTGTTTGACGCTTAAACTGGGATTAAAACGCGAGTGTATTGATAAGTGGCGACCGGAGGATCATCACTTTGCATACGGGATGGCAGATCGAGAGGCGCATACTGTATTTTATAGGATCGCATTTGTACGTCAGCATGTGCGGTCTGTCGAAACCGGTCATGTGACAATGTACGATGAAGTGAATTGAAGTCGAAGCGCATGAAGTGAAAGCTTGAAGCGTGACGTCAGCACGGGAGCAGCGTCCGAATGAGGAAATGACCAACACGGGTCGGGGCTCGAGGCAGTTACGCGAGAGCTTGCTGGGAAAGAGCCGCCCGCAGAGGAGGCAGAAGTGAAAGGCAGACAGAGCCTCACAGCCAGCAAACGGAGAGACGAAGGGGAAAAAGTCTCGCGCGCGTTTTGTGAAGATCATCACCTTCTTCCTCCCTCCTCCCTTCACCCTCTTCCCCTCTCTCCTGCCGAACACCCTCCCAATCGTCTGCAGTCTTACGCCTCGCTTGTCGCTTGCGATTGCGTACGTCAGGCTCCCGGCGACTTCGCGACTCCCGATACTCGGCTATACTCTCACTGCTCGCGCCCATTCAGCTCTTCACTCGTGCTATCACGTGCAACCCTTGCGCCGGCACCCCTACCTCAATCATTGTGTCCGCGCGCGCTGAAACATCGCTGGAAACATCCTCGCCTCGCCTTCGCGCAACCCTCCAGTCGATACCCCGATTCAACACCACCAAAATCAGAACTCCGCCCAACATGCAGAAGAGAGACCGCGGTATGGTCCAGGCGCTCGGCCTACCGCTCGCAAAGCGCGTCAAAGATAGCAGGGTGCTGGTGGTTGGCGCAGGAGGCATTGGCTGCGAGCTCCTCAAGAATCTGGTCTGCTCTGGCTTCGGAACGGGATACACTCAGTCGAACGATTCAAGTGAGGAGGCGCTCGTTCCTACCCTTCTCGCGCGCGCACCTGGCATCGTCCTCGTGGATCTGGACACAATCGACTTGAGCAACCTCAACCGCCAATTCCTCTTCAGGAAGCAGCACATCAAGAAACCGAAGGCAATTGTCGCGAAGGAAACAGCGAGCCAGTTCAATCCTGCGGCGAACATCGAGGCTCATCACGGCAACATCTTCGACGCACAGTATAATGTCGACTTCTATGCTGGATTCGACATTGTTTTCAATGCACTGGACAACCTCAAGGCTCGACAGCACGTCAACCGCATGTGCCTGGCAGCCAATGTTCCTCTAATCGAAAGCGGAACCACTGGCTTCAACGGACAGGTCCAGGCCATTCAGAAGGGCGTCACCGAATGCTACGACTGCAACCCGAAACCCGTTCAGAAGAGCTTCCCGATCTGCACCATCAGATCCACACCATCCCAGCCCATACACTGCATTGTCTGGGCGAAATCCTATCTTTTCCCGGAGCTTTTTGGCACAAGCGAGGAAGAATCGTCAGATGTGGCAGTCACAGATGCCGACAACGCGGAAGAGGTTATCAAGCTTAGGGAGGAGGCACAGGCATTGAAAAAGATCCGCGGCTTGATGGGCACAAGCGAGTTCGCGCAGGCTGTTTTCGACAAGGTCTTCCACGACGATGTTGAGCGCTTGCGATCAATGAATGAGATGTGGCAGAGTCGCAGTCCGCCAGAGTCTCTCAAGTTCGACGATCTGAAAGCGGATACGGATCTTGTCAAGGTAGGCCAGACTCTGGCGGTACAGGACCAGCGAGTTTGGTCAGTCGAAGAGAACTTGGCCGTCTTCTGCTACAGTTTGGACATTCTCAGCAGTCGCGTCCAGGCGGGTGAGCAAACGATCGATTTTGACAAGGACGACAAGGATACTTTGGACTTCGTCTCTTCAGCGGCCAATCTGAGGTCACACATCTTCGGCATCCCCACCAACAGCGAGTGGGAAATCAAGCAGATGGCAGGCAACATCATCCCAGCCATTGCAACTTCAAACGCCCTCACTGCCAGTCTATCGGTCATGCAATCATTCAAGGTCTTGAAGAGCCAGACCGGCAAGAGTGACGCCATGGCGAAGCCCACCGCGAACAACAGTCTCCCCACCGTCACTCTGTCAGGGAAGGACGATCCACCCCTCGGCGGATCGAGAATGGTCTTCCTCAACTCAAGAAGCACAGAACGAGTCATCACCAGCGAGAAACTCCACCCTCCCAATCCCCGCTGCCCCGTCTGCTCACCCGTCTACGCCCGTCTCCGCATGCCAAAGCAATCCTCACCAACCGTATCAGAGCTCGTCTCAGAACTCGAAACGACCCTCAAGTACAACCACGAAGAGCTCTCCATCTCCACCAGCGTCGGCGTCATCTACGACCCAGACCTCGAAGAGAACCTCGACCGCCCCCTCTCCGAGCTGGGAGTCAGCCTCTCAAACAGCGACTTCATCACCGTCAGCGACGACAGCGACGAACCCCGCGTCGACCTCGTCCTCACCACCACACCGCACCTGGAAGACTTCGGCTCTCCCCAGCTCGAACTCGCAGACCTCCAGATCCCGCAAAAGCCCAAGCCAGAAGTCACCGCCGACGACATCAACGCGCACGCCGACGTCGACGACATCGACATCGTCCCTCTCGATGAGGCGCCCCAGAAGACACAGACACAAGCCACGCCGACTTCCAACGGCCGCCCCGTGCAAACCGACGACACGCCCACCACCGACGGCCTGGGCGAGAACCGCAAGCGCAAGTTCGACGACGGCTTGGAATCGGCGCAGAAGCGCTCCAAAGCCGACGCGCCGGATGTGCAAATGTCGATCGGCCAGGATGGAGGCGCGATTCTCATCGACGACGATTAGACGTTTTCTCGCGTCTGGCCTTCTTGTTTGGTTGGCTAAATGGGGTGGGCTCTCGGTCCGCCGCCGTCACTGTGTACTATTTCGGGCGTTTTGTTTTCAACTTGGGGGTGTTTGGGAAGGCTGGTGTCGTCAATTGGTTCATTTTCTATTTTTGCTGTCTTGAGATACCTTGCGTGAGCGTTGGGGATGGGTGAGGAATTATGGAAAAACAACAATCGGGTTCGAGGGACGGAAGTCATGAGCGCCATCACGCTGTGTGGTCACAGTTGTCACCGGCGAGCGAGCGCTCTTTGTGGGAGGGAATTGAGTGTACGATTCGATGTAGATACCCGACACAAACAGAACAAAAACTTGTTTAAAAAATGACATTTGTAAAGCGACTCAGTGGGGTTTGGCGGATTTTTATTGTTGCTCGACCTTGAATGTGGTTTGAATCATCTCCGGCGTGCTCAAAGACTGAGATTAAACGAAGTGTGTGATTCTTTCATAAAACTACCGTCCAACATTCTTCCCATCTCAATGCCCATCTACCGACTCCGATCACTCTCATGACTCGACTCCCCCCTCTCCTCCCTCCTCCACCTCCTCCTTCTGCGTTGCGTGCGACTACTCGGCCTTTCAGGCGAAGACGCCACAGCGTCCTCACTCCCCGCTCTGGGATCAAGGTTGAAAACCGCCGGGCGGTGGTGCTCGTCTCGCCTTCTGCCTCTTTCCGCCGTGAGAGGAGGGGCGGGGTCTTGTCTTGGGTGGAGAAGGCCGCGGATTAGAATTGGGAGAGGCTCGAAGGGCGTGAGGACGGGCGGTTCTGAGGTTTGGGGTTCTTCGGGCTGGGGTTCTTCGGTTGTTGGTTCTTCAATGTTTGACCCGTGCTCTGTGGTCAACCAAGATGATGAGGCGTCGCTTGGGGCATCCCGTGCGCGTTCTAAGACGTCGATTCGCTGCTCGGGGTCGCGCATGGCGCCGTAAATGTACTGGGTCTCTATCGGCCTTTTTGCAGCTAGCGTAAAACTCGGGCAGGGCGAAATGCCTCCCTGTCGTGGCGCGGGCGAGCTTTCGTGTTCGACGACGGCCATCGGCCTGCCCGCTCCAGACGGATCACCACCTTCTGCGGGCGTCCAGTCCACCTGAGGCAAGGGATCATCGTATCGCTGAGCATTCGTTCTGCCATCAACAATAACAGGCGTGGGAGTTCTTCCAACGGCCAAAGCTTCATTTCGTTCCATAGTTTCTTGCGGCGCCGGACTCGGATTAACGGTGGAAATGTCGATCAAACCCAACTGGAGATATATCAAGCGCTGTCTTTCAAGCTCACGATCACGCTTTTCACGCATATCCGCCAGGTGTCTTGCGAGCGAACGTTCACGGTTCTCACGTACTTGCGCCAGCTGCTCTGCAAGCGACCTGCTCTCGGGAGAGGGAGAGGCAACAGTAGTTGAAGATTCACTGGGACCGATGATGAATCGTGCCGGCCTTGGAGGGCGTACGAGTGCCGGGGGAGGCAAAGGGCTCAGTGCAGTGTCCCTCCAGGGGCTATCGTGCGCATGTGGCGCTATTTCAGGCTCGTCCGGCGTCTGAGGCGCCGCGGGCTCATCTTGCGGTGGTGGAGGTGCTTCACGCATAATCGGTGGCAAAGGTGCTGCCGGTCCATAGGTCCGTGTCAAGTCATTGTGATGTGCCTGTAATCGCTGATTGCTCGCTTGAGCTGCATAATTCGGTATCCACAACGGAACCACTGGACGGACCAGTTCCCGAATAGTTTGCATGAGAGGATCGTTCGCCGTCGGCGATATAGGAGGGCTCTCATTGACGACTCGAGGTGTAGTTTGTGGCAGAACAAGCCGCGTCGGAAGAGGTTGCTGCGGGACAGCTTGAAACGTTTGGCCGGGTATCCTGGGCGCATATGGATAACCAGGGACGTTGATCCTATCTTGCGGAAGTGAAGATTGAGCATTCCGCCTTCTCCCAACATTTCCAGCACCAGTACGTTGTTGACGTGACGACTGAGCAGTCCGCGGACTCTCATCATTACCAGCACTAGCGTTCTTCTGACGCTTCCGTCGTGGCTTCTGCGACAAAGCACCACTCGACGAACCCTCTCCGCGAGAATGTGCGACCTTGTTCCCCGGAACCGAGTCGTGTAACCGATAGGGTAGACCGCTCTGTCGACGAGCTGCCTGCGCCATTTCAAGATTGGTCGTAGGCGAAACGGGGCTTTCGTCAATGCTCTGGAAACGTGGAGCAGACTGAACGTTGGAACGAGGTCGTGCGAAATTGGTCATGTTAGAGAAAACCGCAGGCGTGAACTCGGCGGCGACTGGGTTGAGCTGTGACTCTCTTCGAGGAGCTTTTTCTTGTTCGTCGTCACCGGTTTCATTGTTCTGCCACGTGGAATCCATCCTGGCGTCTCTGCCTCCCGTATCAGGTCCGTCGCCAGTGCCAGAACTGGCCATCATTACGATTACAGGTGTGTGGTTTAGGTTTGGCATCCTGTCTACGGGTTTGAGAAGTTTTTGGATGGCGCATGGGATTTGTGAAATTTTTATTGAATCATTAGTGAGCGACTTCGTATCTGAATCCGTTTGGTGGTCTAGAAGGCTGTTCTAACGCCTCTGTCCAGGCATGCCTTCAAAAGGCGGCGAACGCATGCCCATCAAGCCTGGTGGCATGCCAGGCGGCGGTCCCCCGAATCCAGGAGGCGGCGCGGGAGGGGACATGGGGTTGGGCATCATGCCACCGAAACCTGGTGGTTCCCGCTGCTGCTGGGCTTGGAAGATATTGGGACCGTTTGCAAAGCCTTGGGGATGACGCATGTTAGGAGCGAAGCCTGGCGGGCCTTGAGGTGGTCCCTGTGGGAGTCCCTGAGGAGGTCCTTGGGGAGGTCCTTGAGGCGGTCCTGGGGGCGCCTGCATGAAAGGGAAGTCTGGTGGAAACGGAGGCTGCTGCTGGGGAGGCATGCCGGACATGCTAGGGTGTCCACCCATTCGGCGGTTTGGAGGTGGTTGCTGAGGCTGCGGAGGACCTTCAAAATTGCGGCGCTGCTGCATCTGCTGCTGCATGAACATGTGTTCATCGAAACCAGGCGGTGCACCAGTTGGTACACGCTGAGACGAGCGACGAGCAGCGTCAGGCCCTGCCATTGGAGGCTGATCGTGTCTTGCCATCTCTGGTGGCGCATTACGGAGCAATTGGTCGTCAATCAGAACAGGTGGAGGAGGCACACGCGGCTTAGGCGCGTGAGGTTCAGGAGGCTGGCCAACCCAAAGGTTGAAGTCTTGGCTTGGGCGAGCTTGTTGCGGAGCTGGCCGTGGGCCCTGACCCTGGCCTTGCAGAAGACCAAGCAGGAACTCGCTGTCTTTGTTCGAGGCCTGAGGTCGCTGAGCTCTTTGTGCTGCAAGTAGGTTCTGAATACCGACATCGGGAGTTGCAGAGCCACGGGAAGGTGGACCGCTGCCAGTCGACTCGTTGGGGCGGTTTTGCGGTGGGTATGAGTTGTTGTTTCCGTTCGTTGGTTGAGAAGGCTCGGGAGAAACGACATTGCTCGGTGGGAAGGGCAGAGCCGGTGACTCTTGTGGCGGTTTAGACATGGGCAAGCCAAAGCCACTCGGATCATCGGCCATGCCGCGGTTGACTGGTGGGACAGTGTTACCGGGTTGTGCGCGCGGCGACTGGAAGCGCGACTGGGGCGAGTGTATTTCTCCCGGGCTCTTGGGCGTCGAGTCGAAGAAGCGACTCTTCTGCTTGGGACCGCCGGCAGGCCCACGAATCTGCGGCGATGCTGGTTCACTCGGGCCGCGCGATCCTGGAGTAGCTTGTGGTGGACCGCCCACGTTTGCACCGCCCAGCATTTGCAGAATGCGTTGAAAGCCGGCCTTGTCCTCGTTAAGGCCTTGACCTGCTTCCAGCATGAGAGGCTGCTGTTGCGTGGGCGGCTCTTGCACAGGGATCTGAGGAGCTTCTTCTTTCTTAAACACGGAGGCGAAGCGACTGGATTTACCTTTCGGCTGAGGAGTCTTGGTGACGCCAGTGCCGCCCTCTGATGGAGAATCCGCAGGCTTGACTCCAAATCCACCGAACATTGGCTCAGAGAAACCGTCGAGCTTGATCGGCGCATTCTGCTTCGCGGGTGTTGTCTGAACAGGCGGCGGCTGTGCCTGAGGAGGCTCCTCCACTGGAGCTTTGTTGCCCTTCATCATTTCCTTCCACTTCTGGAAATCGGCCTGGGTGTGAGCAGTGCCAACCCCGAGGTCTTCCTCCTGCTTTTTCATGGGCTCATCAAACCACTCGGGCTCCTTCTCGGGTTGCTCATTGCGGTCCCAGCCCCGATTCTGGCGGTTGTTCTCGCGATCGCGCCAACCTCCCTGGCGCTCGCCGTTCTGGCGTCTCTCATCCCTCTGACCCCAGCGGCTGTCTTGCGTGTCGCCATTGCGACGTTCACCATCGTTGTCGCGATCACGGTCGCGTCTTCCAAATTTTGTATCTTTCTGGTCGTCAAAGTCTGCCGGTCCCTTAGGCTGACGCAAGGCTGTCCAGTCACGGCCGCCATCCTTCTCCCCAATGCTCTTCGTATTGCGGTTCTGTTGGCGCTCCCCAAAGTTACGAGTGCGAGTTCCTTCGATGCCATCGCCGCCAGTTGTTGCGTCTTCAGTCGTATTGTTGCGGGCAAATCTGCTGCTGGACGAGAAGGCTGTTTTGGGAGGGCCAAGGACGACGTCGTCTGTGAAATGTGTAAGTAAAACCATATTAGATAGAAGCAATGCGGCATAAACTCACCACCGTTCTTCGAAGCGTGGGTTCTCGTCTGCATCAGGCTCGGCCTCTGACCAGTGCTAAAGTTGCCCATAGGCGAAGCGTCGCCATTATTGCTTGGTCTGGTGACACGAGATCTCGCGTCCTTGGAGTTGCCGTCCTTTTGAGATTGCGTCTGCAGAGGCTGTGCCTGCTGCTGGGCGGCCGACTCACTGTGAGGGATCCTTAGCTTCTCCCTTGAGTCTTTGTCGAGGTAGAGATACTCTAGCCATTGCTCAATGGCGGGCAGATCCTCCGGCTTCTTCACCAACGGCGAGTCTCGCAGCTTGAGCAACTGCTCGATCGTGTAGCGACGGACTGACATGGCTGGACTTCTCCTTGGAGATGCCGGCCAGTCGAGGAGCGGTGGTGGAGAGGACAAGCGAACGAGGTTCGTGCGTGTGATGTGATGAGTTCAGGAGTGGGTGAGTGAGCGGGTTGGGGACAAGTGTCGGCGCGAGTAGTGATCACCAGAGTCTTGACGATAAACGTATGTCGAATGGGGCAGAATGCGAAGAGTCGAAGGGCTAAGCGACAGAGGGGTACGCTGAGTGCGGATGGATAATGAAATTCTGCGGGCGAATGATGATGCTGGGATGTTGTGCTAGATGAGTAGCAGTGCTGAGGATGCGAGTGGTGTGGATAATGTAAGGTGGAAGTGAGGTGGAGTGAGGATTCAGCGGTGGAAGTGAGGTCGAGTGGCGGCCTTGGGAGAGGTGTTGTTGTTGTGTTGTGTGCTTTGGCAGTTGCGAGTCCAGGTAAGTTAGGGAAGTCGCTGCTGGGCTGCGGCTGCTGCTGTGAAGGCGTAGCTTCTGTTTCGGGCACACCTCCTCCCTCCTTCATCAGCCCGCGGGAAACGTCCGCACGTCATTGGACGTATGGACGTACCACCACCCACCACAATACTTCCTGCACTGGTACGCACGTGATGAGATCAAAAAAAGAATTAAATCTTCTGAAGACAATAGTGTAACTTCACTTTCAACATTCCAGGATGACTGCCATTTTCATGTTCGTCATGGACTCTTCACTTGCGACAAAGGCCAAGACTGCATGAGACTGGACGCCATCTCTTCCCTGCCATGACTGATACTGCCTACAAATACATCAACACCATCACTCCTTGGAGTACCGCGGCAAAAGCAAAGAAAGATCCACCTATTTCGGCTCCCAGTTCCCAGTCATGACTGCCGGCACCAACACTGCAACCCAGTACAAATCCCAGCAAAGCGACCAAAAGGATGAAGACTGAAAATCGACTCTTATCGAGCTCTAAGGCTACCACCAACGCATGCCGCTCTGGAAACCCCGTGGTTCCCGTGGATGGCTTGACCTGGAAGGACGGCAGCGCTCGAGTGAAGATGTCCGCCGAGTCGACCAGCGAGTTGGGTCTCACGAAACCCCTGGTGAGCGCTTCGTTTTTCTCGAGGCTTTCGAATTGGGTCTCGTGTAAAGACTGCGCTTCGAGGTCGCCTGCTGGCTGTCTGTGGTCTGAGCTTCTTCCCATAGGTATACTCAAGTCACGCAGCACTTACTGTAGGTCCAAGAGTGCCGATCGCGATGTAAGGCTTTTTGCACAGCATGAAAGCTGAAAAAGCCTGCCATCTATCTAGATGGCTTGTGCGCCAGACCTCCAGCTCTTTCATTTTCTCCTCCGCCGTCCCTGGCAGATGGCATGTGCCCAGGTGATAGGTATGATCACTTTTTTCGGTTGCGACCAGTAGCTGATCGGGTTGCTGAAGCACCAGATCGGGGCGTTGAGTCTCGGACTCCTGGTAGCCAGAGATATCGTTCTCCTGAATATCTTCCATGTTCCTCACGGTAGGTGAAGAGGTCTCTTGTGCTAATGGCCTTCCATGTTCAGTGTCTCGAGCCTGCTGGCTTATGTACACTTACTTTGTCTTCACAGTCGTGTCTGGCAATGTAACGAACTTTGTTTCGCAACTTGCTGAATGCTGCCATAACAACCACTCTTGCCGACAAGCATCCGTTAGCCCGTTGAAATCGTTCAAAAACTGTTTCCGCGAGTTGTTGAAGATACAGCAAATTGCTCGGAAGGCCAGAAAGGCACCACCGCATCGCCTGCATCGCTTAGAGCGGGTGGCGCCTTGATCCGCTTATCAGTCTTGCTCAGCCTCCCTCGACAAATTGTTAAAGCGTTTGGTCAAGTGAGATTCGTATCACCGAACTTGGCTCTAAATGATGTCAAGTCCGCCTAATCTTCATGAACTCGTGGAATCCATCCTTACTCCAAGTTAGCAGACTCATACCCAGAATGCTATCCACCACTACTCTTCCGCAGCACCGAGAAAACGCCAACAACGAGTATCAAAGCTTCATAAATAGGCCTGCTATTTCCACTTATAGCGCTCAACTTGCAGGCTGTCGAAGATTCAATTAGGCACAACCGTTCAACCGGGCTCTCAACCTGACACATACGACTCTAAGGACACGTGTGGACATCTCGTCGGCCTCCGATCACTCAGAGATTCCCAAGGTTGATGCTACCTTGCAATTGACTTGCTAGCGTGACTGACCGTTCACTAGCGCAGCTACCGGACAGTTCAGTGGAATTGAGAGTGGAGGTCGTCAATTCTTAAAGCAACAGGCTTGTCACCTGGAAAATGGAGTCTTCTACAAGCGAGGCCTGCAGCAAGATGAGCACATCGCAGCAGATTGCGCGCGCTTTAGCTCTAAAACGGTGTGCTTGCCCGCCGTCACCTACGAAGGATAGTATGAATTACTGGCTTACTGACTGGGTCCAGGCAGTTTAAAGAACTAAGGTTGCGGAGGAAGATCAGGTGCGGCGCTCCGAGCTGTGACGGGCTTACCTTCACAACCTCGACCGCTTTTGTTGGGCACTTGCAAACAATACATCATCTCGGCCTCAAACCATTCGTATGTCGAGCTCAGGGATGTTTCCACAAAGCATCACGATGGACTTTCTCCACGCCAGATGGTCTAACGTCCCATATCATAGCCGGTCATCATCTGAGCACCACCTTTGAACGTTGCCCTCTCCCGCACTGCGAATACGAGGCATCTACTTTGGAGGCGCTGGGAGTTCATGTTTCCCGCGTGCATTCTGCAGATGGTAGAGGTCAGGCACTTGTAGATGCAAGTCAATCTTTGAGATCCCGGTGTCCGGTATTGGGTTGTCGACGTCTTCCAGGGGTGCCTTTGAAAGATCATATCGCGGAAGAACATTCCCTGAATGAGGTTCTTGCAAGTTTGGATCGTTTCAAGGACCGGTTTCTTGAGCTCCAAACCATGCAATCAGGATCTTCCGACTTCACCATTGGCTTCAAATGTCCTATCTGCGATGTTACATGTGACACGCGTTCAGAATTTCGCTTGCACCTCTCCTCGAGGCACTTGGAGTGCAAGCCCCCGGATAATGAAGAACATACCCCACGACTCATGGACGAGGTTGTCGCCAACCTGCACCCTTATCGCTTTCAACTCCTGGAGCTTTATCCTGATCTTGTTCACCACGCTGTCTTCCGCGATCATGGTGAGATTGTTTGCCACGACCCTCATACGAAGCGTCAAGATGCACGAAAGCTTAGAATCAAGAAACTCTCTTATTTTCGTTCTGAAGAAAACAGTGGCCCCAACTCAAGTTGGTCTGATTTGATAAGATACGGTGCTGCAACAGATCCTCTGCCCGAGGTAGACGGAGCCTCCGCAAAGCTCCCTTCAGACACCGATATCAACATCGTCACATCCAATCAGGAATCACATACAGCATCCGCAAACCATGGACAAGACTCGCCCCAACATGATTTCGAAACGCTCAGCCATACTCCAGAATCGGCAACGCAGATGCTCGTCGAGCGTAACCCCTTCATGCGGCGGTTGAACGAGATACGCAAGGAATACAAGCCTCACCGAGGGTGTAGCGATTCTGAAATTGATACAAGTGATCATTCCACCTACATGTCTGACTCTGAAGACGACCCTGCTTCAAGCTTCCTCCCTGCCAATCTGAAAAATGCGCAGAAGGGTGATCCAACTGGTCGACAAGCGCCACAGGACGAAGGGGGAGGCTCGAACTCGAGCGCAGGCGGTAATCACACTGCCCAACGTGCTTCACAGGGCAATGGAGGGGGTTCTGGTAGTTCTGGAGGTGCTGGACGTCAGAGTGGGGACTTTGACAAAGATCAGGCGAAAGAAACCCAACCTCCTGGCAAATCAGCGACTATGGAGAGGCGATCTGACGAATGTAGCGAAGATAGTGGCACTGTCGTGCCCTGTCCCATACCCGGCTGCCCGGGAAGAGATAGACACATCTGCGAGACACTGTAAGTTCACAAACGATCAAGCAGATTATTAGACGTTACTGACTATCATCTTGTAGACGCAAGCTCAAAACCAAAGATCACAAAGATGCAGTCAGACGAAATATATGCGGCAAATGCTGGCAAGAGTTTCACGAGAAGAATCATGATTGCGACAGGTTCTACTGCGTTGTGCCAGTATGCAAGAATGCGCCCGCGAATTTGCCTGGTAATGACCCAAGGCATGTCGAACTAGGATCTTGCAGTCCATCATCTCATGATCGTAAGCAAAGCGAGCTCACTTACCTTTGCCGTCTTCTCGATGTTCCTCAATTAAGTGTGTATCACGGACCATTCATTCTCAGATATCCAGTCGCTGACATGCTACAGTACTTGAGCGCGCTGAGGTGGTAAAGCACAGAGGGCAACGCAATTCCACGAGAAAAGCTTTTGAGGTTGTTGCTGAGGATGCTGCTCGCGCCAATGTCGAACTTGAAGCAAGCCTGAGGGCATGCCAGCACACTGAAAAGAGTCTGGAGCGTAAACTTGAAAGCTGCAGGCAAGAGAATATCGAAATCATGGACATACTAAGGCACGCTCTGGAAGAATTGCTGAGAGCAAGCGTGCCACCCACGCCGGCACTACTTCGTCGCATCGAGCGACATGTGCCAGGTGTTCTGGACCTTATTTCAGGAAACAGTCAAACTCCGATGTCGATGGACCGTCAGCATACCGCAAATGCAGGAACATCAGAGTCGTCATCGAACGATTCGACCTCTACAAACACTTTGTCATCAGAGCATACTGGCGCTACAGAGCCTCCATTATATGCAAACCCTGTGGGAGTCAATGCTCGGAGCGTTTCATATCTTTTCGGCGAGCCAACAGCCAAACGTCAGCGACACAACCATTTTGAAATGGCAGCTCCTACCCAGTCAGATTGCTTCAACGATTTGGCTCCATCACTCCCACGTGATATGCCACCTCATAGTTCAGCCACTCAACTCAGCCCGAGTTCAGATCCACAGGCGCGGGAGGTCGACACGCCCATTGTTGCGGACAACATGCCTCAGACGAAGATATCAGCCTGCCCGCCGCCGCAGCAGCAGCAGCAACTACAACGTTTTCAAAATTCAATGGGAGGCGAGCTGCCGCAGACTTCGAGTTCTCTTCTAAATGAGACTAGGCTCAGTTCTCGGCGAATGAACGAGGTGAAGACTGGTGGGGTGATTTCTGATGCCCCTCCTGGTAATGCACCAGTTTCCTCGCTACAACATTCACATATATTGTTCCAACACTTGCACAATTCTGCGCCCGAGGCAACCATCGATCGTCACGCAGAGACACTGGGTACCTATACGCAGGCAGCGGCAAGCGGAAGCTCTCAACCTACGAGCAGTAGCTTCCAGTCCAGCGATGTACCTGGTGAGATCGACTGGAGCTCTTGGATGCAGCCCGACGATGTAGATCCCGTTTACTCTTTTGGCCGAGACGACCAAGCAGGGCCATTCGACTCATCGACGCCAGCGCCTGGATGGCAAATGCCAACGTGAAATATACTGACGATGAATTTGAGACGCTCCTATATCATATACACGAACTCCTTCGCCTGCGCATCTCCCCCAACAAGGCCTTCACCCTCCGCCTCTTTCCAACGTCCAACCCTCCGCGCATTCTCCCGAGAAAGCACAACCCTCAGCGCAAACGCAAGAACCGCCACCATGCCCATCGAAATGGCACAAACCGACATACCCTTGACGAAGTACGGCCCCTCGGCATCGGGGTACAATCTAGTCCCGGCCAGAGGACCCATTTGCCCGACAATGTTCATGACCGCGATGCCGGTGCTCTTCCCCTCGTCTGATGCCTGATTGTTCAGAGTCCAGGTATTAATAACCGTAACGGCGGAGAAGAAACCCGAACAGATCGGGTAGACGGCGAGATACCGCAGCACGTGGCTTTGCACTTTCAGAGACCCCGCCACGGACAAGAACAAGTACCCGCCAAACGCCATGGACGCGTGGAAGATCATGGGGATGCTGCGGCTTTGCATGCGGTCGGATAGATACGCAGTGAGCAGAACGACGACAAAAGCGAAGAGGAAAGGCGGTGCGCTGAGTCCTTGCGAGGAAACGGGGTCGAAACCCATGGAGTTGACGATCGTGGGGAGGAAGACGGGCATGCTGCTGAAAGCGACGTTGCAGCAGAAGAACATCAGAGCGGCGAGCCAGGACTTCGGGTCGCGCATGGTTTTGAGCACTTCGCGCCATTGGAACTTCTTCTTGTGGCGTGGCAGGGTGGCGTTTTTGCCTGCGGCGCTCCCATCGTCCGTTTCCTTGCGGAGGCGCAATGTTGCGATCTTGCGTTGTCGGCTGGTCAGCCAGCGCGCGTCTGAGGGTGAGTCTGGGAGCCAGTAGTAGCACATCACTGCAACTAGCACAGCTGGAAATCCTTCAATGAGGAAAAGTAGTCTCCAGCTCGCGATGCCAGTCTTGTTTCCCATCTTTATAATAGCCCAAGCCAGACTGCTCGCAAAACTCGTCGCCAAAGGAGCTGCGGAGATGAACAGACCAGTCCTGAAAGCCAGTTCTTCACGACGGAAGAAGAAAGATAGATAAATTGGAATGCCGACAAAGGCAGCTTCACCAATTCCCAGCAGTGCTCGAAGAACAATCAAGTGTCCCCAACTAGTCGCCAATGCCTGCAATGAAGCCAGCACGCCCCAAGCGCAGACGCAGATGGCGATATATATATGCGGCGGCACCAGCTGGTACATGATCGTCATCCATTCGAATAAGATGTACATGATGTAGAAGGCGGTCAGTAGCCATTCGTACTGGCTGTCGGTTAGGCTGAGGTCATCTTTCAGGCCGGCCAGCTTCGCGTTGCCGATATTGCTGCGATCGAGGAACGAGAGCATGTAAAGAAGCGCGGTGAACAAGACAAGGTGGGTGTCCAGTTTCCGCCTCACACCTCGTTCTTCGTCTGGCGTGTAGAGCTCGAAAGACTGTATGCTCGTTCGACGCGAGTGTGTCCTGTCCACCCAGATGCCATCCTCATCCTCCGAATCGGATTCCACTTCCCCTCCGCCAACAGCCTGTGTTCTGCTTCCTGTTTTGCGAGCGCCCAACTCTTTCATCTCATAACCCTCCGCTTCCCCTGGGGTCGCTAGCACGTACGACCCTTCATCGTCCTCCGAGTCCAGCTCAGGCGTATATTTCCTACGAGGGCTAGAGGACGATCTTGGGCTAGAGGAGCCATTGGGCGATGTTCGGGATGCTTCAGCTGCACCAGTGCTGACAGGAGTTTTAGAAGAAGCCATGTGTTTCGATATCGTCGAGGCTGCAGCCTCTTATCACTTCATCTAGCTCATAGCGTGATGGCAGGACGGTAGCGACTGAAAGGCTTCTTCGGGGTCTGTCTTTACGAGTGTACGGCGTTGGATGCACGAATACCTTATGTCGTGTGCTGTTGATGGCAGCTGGAGGACTACGACGTTTGTGGAGCCGGGCATGTGGGGTGAAGCTTCACGCGTAGGGCTCATCAAAGGGAGACGACATGCATACGAGCAAAATGATCCTCTAAAGTCATCGGCATCGCTCACACGAGATACTCGACGAAAAGTCGTGCGACTACTCCGGATTGAAGTAACTTTTGTCTTGCGATTGATTCTATGATACGTCCTGATGTGCTCGCAAGAGAACAGAGATGGCGATTCGCGTACTGCCATCAATAGTCTCTCGGAACTCGCAATCAATCATTGGATTCAGCTCACAGATGGGAAGTACTGTTGGCTGCTGGCCCCGAAATCTTCGAACATGGAAGTCAACATATTCCCTGCTGGGTAAAGGAAATTCCTCGAGGTCTTGCGGGTCCGGTTTGTCTTGGCCATTGGAGAACGTTTGGTGTTCCCTTTGGCCCTGTGGGCAAACGTAACCACGTGTACATCATGCCGCGGGCCTGTAGTGAGACAGACTACGAGCTCCATGAACGATTGACCCTTGAAGTCATCCACCAATGAATTGCATGAGATCGAACCAGAATAGCATCAGATCCGGTCTCGATTACGAGACT
Organism: Cladosporium sp. IMV 00045; assembly: GCA_001931905.2. Classification (NCBI taxonomy): domain Eukaryota; kingdom Fungi; phylum Ascomycota; class Dothideomycetes; order Cladosporiales; family Cladosporiaceae; genus Cladosporium; species Cladosporium sp. IMV 00045. The sequence continues at coordinate 60,086 of MSJI02000912.1, read as the reverse complement.
GTTCTGGTCTCGACAAACAGATCTTGATCCGTTACCTGGAGGCATTCGATACAAGTCTCGACAGACGGGGACAAAAGCAAAAGAATATGGTCAATACGAGGGTCGAACTCGCGACCTTGGCGTTATTAGCACCACGCTCTAAACCAACTGAGCTAATCGACCAGGTCTTATCAAAGGAATTGATGATGTGAGCAGCAGGTGCAAACATTATAAATTCATGTTCTATGCCTGCTCTACGGTAGCGCAACACGAGCATGACGAGCGACAGTCTCACGAGGGGGAGTCTTTTCAACAACGGTCGATCGATAACACCATACTACCATTTCAGCGTTTGAAATATTCGAGGACCCCTTCTCCCGTGAACCAAGCTTGTTTATCGAGTAGAAAACCACTCTCTGGATGAGCTGAGTACAGACAAGTCCCTTTTTGGACATCAACATCAAATCTCTTCGAGCTTTTTGTCAAGCTGAACGAACTCTCTTAAAGAACAAAAACAGTCCAGTGTATCGACAGGGATATACGCCGCCACTAATTCATGAGATTCCAAAAATCACACAGTCCAGTCTACCTAGTCATCGACGACCTCGATCCGCTCTCCAACACCGAGCTCAGCCTTATCAACCATCGATTTGGGTTCAGAGTCGAGAGAGCATGGAGAGAGGG